>JASANF010002823.1:0-106389 GCA_030248245.1 Trissonchulus sp. WLG1_4 | reverse complement strand
ATTTAGGTGGACAAAAATTTGGGTACTTGGGCGTGGTAGCCGAAAAATTGGGAAATTTTGGCGTAGTCGCCGGCATAGAGAGCTGTTGGCCATCATGCGAGGTGGTTTGCACTGGGAGGTTTGATGCACCGAGCTGCAAGTTCGGTGTACTAATTCCGTTCTCGAACCCCATTGTTGTTACTACTATTTGTTGGCCATCAGCCAACGCATGTGTTGAGCCCTGTGTGTGCTGTGTGTGTCCCTGAACCCGCGCCACTGCGCCTATTTCGGCTGGATCGGCCTGGCGTGGGGGGTGTAGGTGGGGGGCTGCTCCCTGGAGGGGAGCACCCCAGTTTTTGTGCGACACCGGCGGCCTGCTTGGCCGGTCGCCTCAGCTCCAGCCCGCGCTTTTGCTCGCGCGCCAGTCTGCGGGGGCGCGTGGCGAGGGTGGCGGCTGCTCGGGGGGGGCGCGCGGGGGCGGCTCTGTTTGCGCTGCTTGCTGCTTGCGCTTTTGCTCGCGCGGTGTGGTATTCCTCGTCGGAGGAGCAATCTGCAAAAGTTACATGGCCGGCGCAAGCGCCCCGGCCTATTAAATCCCTACCTACTGTAGCGCCTGCACTCATGCCTTCAGTATCCTGTGGCACGTTCAGGGTGACTTGGCCAATGGCCGACTGTTCAGAGTGGGGAGGGTCGACTCGGTAGGTCGACGAATCTAAATCCGTATTTTCTAAGTTAGGTCGAACTGGTGTGCGTGGAATTCGTGCACCACCCGAGGTATTCATTGTATTCAGAAAGATTCAAAAATTTGAAGTGTATATAATGAAATACTACAAATAGCAAATTTTTAGCTCCAAACTTTTCACCGGTTACAGGGTCAAAATACGAATTTTGCTTCGAAACCAAATAAATTCTGTAAATTTAGTATATTAACTTACAATTGAAACCGTTTTCGAGAACCGATCAGAAAAATTTTAGCCGAAATCGCGATTTTAGGATATACTGCAAAAATGCTGAAAATCAGACCAAATTTGTCGAAAAATGTAAAATTTTGACCAAAAACGTGAAAATTTTGGTCAGGCAAAAATTTTCCTAAGTTCGGGGCAGCACTAGTGACTTATTTTCACCTTCACCCGGTGAAAATTTTATAACTGGGAAAATTCGACCTTCGACCACTTCAATTTCGAAAGTTCAGACTTAGAAATCAAAACAATAAAATATAACAGACTACTAGAATTTAGCAAAAATTTTACAAATCAATATCAAATAATAACTAATAATAACCTCAGTAGTTACACGCTGCAGCTTTTGTAGTTGTGTGGAGTGTGGGGCTTGACTGGCGGGTAGAGTCGATATCGGTGGCTGTGTGCAATTTGCTGGTCGGGGTCCGTGGTCCTATCAACACTGGCGGCTTCTCCGAGTTCCTGCAAAATATAGTCTGAAAAACACTAAAAATATACACAATACGACTGTAATTGGATAATTTCAACGAATCAAGGTACTAAATACAGGTCAATATTCAAAATCGAAATTAAATTCCAATAGAAAACCGCAAATATTAAATATATATTTAACACACTAATTTCAACTGGTTCAAAATTTAGTAATCAAATCACAATTTCTAATTACAAAAATTTATTATAGATCAACATTAACAAATTAAACTAATAAAATACTACTATAAAATCTAAAAACAGCAAAGGAAAAATAAACTTGACCACGACCGAGGTAGACAGGATCCTAAAAGGCAAGTGTATATAATCTGAAACACTTGAAAATAACACACACAACGAAAATTTCAACAATGTATACTCGTCTTTTCTAATAGAATTGCAAAGAAAGCATGAAAATAGCCGGTAGATAGAAATTACTGACGTATCTTGACAATATAAATCAAAAATTAAGAATAAATATGTAAAAATTTCGTACTTTTAGCAATTATCAGAAAGAGGCTATTCCGGCCTATATTTCGCTGAAAATCTGGGAATTTTTCCAGAAAAATAGACTAAAGCAGGGGGGTAGGGTGTATTTGGTGATAGAATAGGGGGGAGTTACCAAAAATTTCAATTCAACACGAAAATTCCAAAAATTCAAAAATTATATACGTACGTGTTGCTCAAAATAGCGTCCTCCAACAGTGTAACTTGAAGTGTTTTTCGTGAAAAATCAGACTAAAATCGGTCAAAAATTTTACGAAAAATGTGTTTTCTAGGGTTTTCGCTACCGTAGATTCCGATTCTGGCGCTAGAATTTACAGTTAGTCGCTAAATTTTGCAGCAGACCCCTCTCGAAAAATCACAGTTCAGGCTTAGGCTTAGGCTTAGGGGTGGGGGAAGAAATTCGTCTGAAAAATCAAAATTTCGGGGTCAGGAGCGGTCAAAACTTGCTCCCCTTCTTACACTCTACTCCCCTGACAATATTTCGTAAAAATTCCGTTACAATTCACAAAAATCAAATAACACTAAAATCATATAAAATTCACAAACTTACCATTTACTCCAAACTTCGCTGAAATTGCCCCAAAATTTTACCCAAATTGCACAGGAGAACCAGTATTTTTATTCGTGAGGGGGGGGGTGTAATTTATGCACAATTGGTTCCACTAACCGGATTTTTAACCGGTTACAAATACAAAAATTCAATGAAATTTAAACAAAAATTTTCAGAATTTGGGCACACGTCGAGGCGTCTTAGGTGCTCCAAAGCCTAGTTCACGGTCGCCACTTTGTTATACTGCGGCCCCCGGTCTTATGTCATCCGCGTGAGCTAGCGGGCTATCTCAAGATCCGTGACCGGTGCCTATCTGTGCCGGAGAGCACGCAGTGATAACAACTTGACGCTAAGGGCGTCGAAACTACAGGTCTAGAACTCGCTCAATAACAGGTTCGGGAGCACTCTAATTAATACCCCTACGGGCCCTAGTAACGCAAACACAGAGACCAAATATATCACCAGTACACGCGAACACAAAGCTAAAAATAAGGCTTTATTTACGAGCCTCCAAACATACAAAATTTATACAGCGGAACCAATTGTTCAATACAGCGTGAAATACAACAAATACTAGTAGAATTTACTCGGATACGGTAGTCCTAGCTCCGGAGCGTCGGTCTGCTAAACTCACAGTTATTTCCCATAAAAATCTATAATTTTCCCCGATGATTTGAACCCCGACCGACGTCCGCCATCTTCCTTAAGCCAACCAACTAGCTTGCATTGCACTTTTATCAATACTAATTCAAACTTTCCATTTCACACTCAGAATCAGTTTTCCCTTTTAGAGCATAACTCGAAACGTAAACAGAATGTAATTAAAATACCTTTTTAGACTGAATTTAGGTTCTTGAAATAACGACTAAATGTGTAGCTTCTAGGCTTAGTTGCGCGCTCGTTACTATGGCAACTAAACGTGAATATAAACTCAATGCCAAATGGATAACAAAATGGCTAGGTCAACAAGGGTGGGACCCTGAATATACAACACGGGGGGCGGTGTCCTTGTTTGGTTTTGGGGGGAGGGGGGGGCGTGAGGGCGGAGAGGATAGAGGGGGGGGGGGGTGGAGGTGGGGGGGGTGGTGGGTTTTGTGCCTTCTGCGGGGGGTGGATGGGGGGTGGGGGGGGAACGGTGGGCGGGGGGGGGGTTGGGGGGGGGGGTGGGGGGGGGGGTTGGGGGGGGGGGGGGGGGGGGGGGGGGGGAGCATTTTTTTTTATTAATTTAAAAGTAGTAGGTGGTATATTGTCTTCTCGAGAATTTCTCTGGCTGATCTCTTGCGAGTATTAATTAGCTGTCTGTCTGTATTATTTCAATCTGAATCATAACAGCATTTTAGTCAGGCTAGTTTATATTCTCTTAAATATACCTACCACAATATTGCACAGATTACAATATTACAGAACTGAGACCTCTAGTGTACAAATGGGTATATCTTTCTCAAGCTGGCTAATGGGAAGAGTGTCATACGTTATGTGTCATATCATACATAATGTACTTATATCATACTATTTTAAGACGCAGAATTTATAAAATTTCAATAGTTAATATTCATTATTTAACTTATTAAGAATGTGAACTTATTAATAATTTGAACAAAACTCTTTTTGGCAAAGTCCAAATTTATATACTACATATGTAGGTATATAAACCACATCGTATATAGTACATACATAGGTAAAGAGTAGTAATCATTCAAACAAAGTTTTCTTTGTCGGAGCTACACAACATTTGTAATTTATAGAAACAAAAAGTTTAATATGCAAAAATGTTCCCTTAGTATACAGTGGAAATAAAATTTTGTAACCGATTAGATCCTAATTCTTATTTTGACGATTCTTTATAATTTTTTCGTCTATTTTTTCTTACTGTTTATATGCGTGCTATTTCTGGGAATCTTGCCTAAAAAACTTGTGGCACTAATTATAATCAATTATATATATGTAGTTTTATTGCAGTCTCAAAATGTTAAAATCGTCTGTTTTAAGACCTATTCATACGAGGGCGCATTTTGCTCCATGGTGTACGCCATGGCGCATGTGCGGGCGCACACGCACACTTGCATACTGTATTTTGTGAAATAATACAGCAGGCAGTGTGAAAATAGACTGCGCCCGCTCATGCGCCCGCTCGTGCGCCGCTCATGCGCCCTCCTGTGAATAGGCCTTAATTTTGAAAGTTATATATACATACCTACATATACCACAAAATCGTTACTTTCATCTCAGCTCATACGTTTTGGCTGCTCAGTCGAGAAAATTAAAAAAACTCACTCTACTTAAACAATGTATAAAGCTTGACTTTTAGGCAATTATGTCAATAACTGAAGTCATATGCCTACCACAAAATCACTCAATTTATATGAAGATACAGTCGGTTTCAAGTGAAAATGGATTCTAGGCGTCTGGATTCGTGTACATACACAACATCTACCCCACGCAGCATAGACATCCATTTCTAATTTACAACTACTTAAATACGCGATATAGACTTCTTTGATATTACCGACACCACAGTCTTACGCTGGTTTTACGGTACTAGTCTCTGTATAAGTGAAAATTTTAGGTTCTCCGATTCGCTTCAAATTTTCACACAATGTAGCCCCAGGGAAGACGCATCGCAGATGTAACAAAGTGGAACCAATTGTGCAAATTGTTGGAGAACCTAAATTTTTCACTTATACGGGTAGCCCCCTCTTTAAAGTCGGAACATTTTCATTGTCCATGTTTGACTTAGGCCACAAGCTACAGTAACCTTTTCAATGACCCACCTACCGCAATCTTGACTGGCGGTTGATGTTATGTATTGGCCCACTTCTGTGTTGTCTATTTAATCCCTGATTTTGACAAGTCTATGTTACGTGGCGTATACGTAGCGTATGTAAACCTCTGGATTAGTGATCAAATCGGACGCGTCGGGTGATGTCATCCGGCGCCCTCGGTTATGCAAGCCGACGCCTAGGGTGGATTTCACAAAGGTGGTTTTACTAAACCATGGTTTTACGTACGTTTTTATATGATTTGCACATATTTTCATTACGAAATATCGCCTCATTCGTTACGAATTTCCTAGATTTTCTTAAACCATGGTTTTAGCTCAGTTGAAATTTCAGCAAAATAGAGAGAATATGCTGCAGGTTTAAAATTTTAACTGAGCTAAAACCATGGTTTAAGAAAATCTGCGAAAATCGTAACGAATCAGGCGATATTTCGTAATGAAATTATGTGCAAATCATATAAAAACGTACGTAAAACCATGGTTTAATAAAATCACCTTTGTGAAATCCACCCCTAGAGTTTTGCCAGCCAATAATTATTAGCTGTCAAAGTTCAGGACTAAAGTAATTGAATAGGGGTGGCTGCTTCAGTGCAAATTATGAATACTACCTTATTTTATTGTTTGGCTTCTTTAACTAATAAAAATCAGAAATCAGTACGTAAAATTACCTTATATTTCAAGTACCTAAACATATTTTAGTCAACATATAAAAATAAATTATAAAAATTTTGCAAACTCGTTGAGGAGTCACCCTCATAAATTTTTCCTGCAAGCTCTCCAGTTTCTAACTCTATGAAGCAACCCGACGCCCAGCCAGGCCCGTTGGATGATGTGATGCGACGGCCTCGGTGAGGAAACCCGACGCGTTGGATGACGAAATGGCGTCTTGCATTTTCTTTTGAAAACGACTGTATGTACTTTGGTGATTTTATCAGGTAGGTATTGCAATAAAACTGACCATATACCATTACGACTAATCGGCTGACGGCTATAGTCTGTAGTCATTACCTAGGTTAGCATTTTGTACATAGGTATAGCCGAGAGTACATAATACATAGTATCCTACTGCATATGTACTCTTGATATAGCCTAGGTTGGCACAAATTGAGCAAGCCGACATTACCGCCTGCCTATTAGAGTTTTGTGTTTACTGTTTACTGGCTCACGTGAGGAGACAGAAGAAGCTTCAGGGCGTGTTCATGATTGGAACGAACCGAATCAGACCGTGATATTAAATTAATTTTCCGCACAAGCATCCCTCTGGCACAAAAACAAATACTAATGGCACTAAAATGGCGCAATCCTCCCTAAAACACTTGTCACTATGTTCTTTGCAGATATTGTACTGTTTACTGTAACCTCGGCAGTGAGAATCTATCGGTTTCAAGACAGTGTAACCATACATGTAAACGGGGTCAAAATTTGGGGGAGACCCTCTGGCCCAATTTTAGGGTTCCACCCCTGATCGGAAAAAATACCCTAAATTTAGCAAAATTCTGTAAAACTCTCAAAAAAGTGCTGTTTTTACAAACTTTTGCCAACATTTTCGGGACCCTCCCCCCGGCCCCTTGATTTTTTTTTTGGGGGGGGTCCCTCCCTCCCCCCCTCATACATGTATGAGTGTGACTTGAGCAGCCACTGCGGTGGTAGTGTGATGTATAGTTCATACTTGTCGTATGTATGTCTGCTCTGCTGCAAAGTAATGTCGTAATGATAGACGTACATTAGTCTACATATTAATGATGAAAGCAAGAGGATATGTACCCTAATGTCGAAAGAAGAAAGAAATGAAGACACTGGGAATCGAACCGGCCCGCTCGCATCAACGTTGAGAATGCTAACCACTACACCACAGCTCCAAAGATATGTAGGTACGTACGACGTAGGCTTTATTTCTTCGGAGTATCCGGGCATTTCCAAAAATTTTGCAGGGTAATGTGCTACACGATTTTTTTTCTTCATCATGCGCTTGTGTTTCCATTATAACATTTTATATAAACTTTCTTTTCATGTCTAATGTAGTACACACTTTTGCAACTCTAGTGAATATCAGAATGCACCTCTGAAGCCAAATTTGTGAGAAGTTGAAGAGGCAAGGTTTATCTGTGTCGTGATTTGCCTTAGCCTGTGAATGTCAATGCTGATCTAGTGTTTCCCTTTGATGAGCTGAATTCAGTTTGTCATGCCTATTTCATGCCGCTATGCCCACATAAATATGCATTACATAAACTCAAGCACATATCTTCCTTGTTAGCCCGGTTCATAACTTGTCCTTAAGAACATAGGGACGGGGACAAAGACAGTTTTTGGTTAGCTGTTTCAAAGCAATACATTATTCTTGACAGTAGCATCCCTCATGAAATGATTGGTTCTTTTGGCTAGCTACATAGTTTCTTGGAATTGGTTAAGGACCAAACGACAGGGACAAAGATAATCACGAATATGCAACGTGCTTTTGAGGACAAAAACTTGTTGTTGACATATTAAGGACAAATGTCAATAGTGTATCGACCATACTTGTAGTTAGGGGGGAAGACCCCTCAAAAAAATGCGGTCCCGGGGGAGGGACGGGGGGTCCCGCCAGGGGGAAAAGAAGGGGGAGGGTACCGGCGGGTGTAATAATTTATCAAAGTTTAAAAAAATCAGCATTTTTTGTGAAATTTGAGCGATTTTCAGCCAAATTTTTGCAAAAATTGTGAAAACCGGTGTTTTTTTGGTCAAACAAGGTAAAAATTGCGTCATTTTTGGGAAAGGGGAGGTCAAAAATGAGTTGACACAGGGGAGGGTGGGTCCCACCGAGGGGGGCGGTCCCACCAAGGGGGGAGGGGTACCAAAAATTTTGGTGCTGTTACATGTATGGTATCGTATCGACCTCGCGTCTAAGACTAGTATAACCTTGGGCTGAGACTTGGACTTAGATTTAGACTTGGACTAGGTAATACTAAGACTTGGATTTAGATTCAGACTTTAAAACTACAAAAGACAAAAATTTTCTCCAAAAAGACGAAGGTTTGTCCAAAAAGACCGTCCTTTGGTTTTTTTGAACCAAAGTTTGTCCTTTTTTGGTAACGAAACTTTGTCCTTTCGCAAAAACCTTCGTCTTTTAAGACAAAACTTTGTCCTTTTGGACAAATCTTCGTCTTTTTGGTAACGAAGCTTTGTCTTTTTGGACACACGTTCGTCTTTTTGGACCAAGATTCGTCTTTTAGGACAAACCTTGGTCCTTTTGGACGAAGCTTCGATTTTTTCTGGTAACGAATGTTCGTTACCAGTGACGAATTGGAAACTTTTTTTGCAATGTACTGTAGGACCTAGACGTGTAGGTTATAGCACGATGTAGAGTGCACTCAGTAATTTATACGCACTGTTACGTGAAGCTCCAAGTGCATAAACGAGTGCGCGCAGCGCACGAGTTTATGCACGCGGGCTTCACGTGCCAGTGCAAATGATTGCTGAGTGCACGCTACAAAGTATTATAATGTACTTATGTTATAACTGTTTTGAAATAACAGTGCAATAACTAAGATGCACGCCTACAGCAGTGCTATAACTAACTTTATACGGCACGCTGTGAATCTAGCAGCGTGCACTTAGTTATTGTCGTTAGTTATTGCACTGTTATTTCAAGACAGGCATGATATAATTAAGCGTTATAGCACGAGTTTCGTTATAGCACACTGAAGACCCATTATAGCACAACCGAGTCTCGTTATAGCACAGCCGAGTCTCGTTATAGCACGATCTAGACCCATTATGGCACAACTTAATTCATTTTTAGCAAACTTTCAGTATTTTGTAAAGGAATTTAAGTTTCGTAATATATACGTTTATAAGTACCACAGTTCATAAATCATCTTCTTTTACTCATCCATAATGATGCATAAATCTTATTGTCAGGGTTGTAAAACAGCATGAGTGAATTCAAACGTTGACCTCATTGTCCATACTCAGGTCCAACTAAACACTTAGGTATGTAGTTACGTTTTCGACAGTTCAAATTCACATTCGATTCAAATGACATCTGTGTTTAACTTATGAATGCAGCGTGTGACTTCTGACAGTTCAAATTCACATTCAAATTCAAATGACTTATGAATGTAGCGTGTAAGAGGTTGTAGTTGTGCTATAACGAGACTGGACTGTGCTATAACGAGACTAGGTCGTGCTATAACGAGACTCGGCTGGGCTATAAAGAGACTCGATAGTGCTAGTTATAATGGGTCTTGCTTGCATTAACAGAACCCTGACCCCGTTCGTGCTATAACGGCACTCGTGCTATAACGAGACTCACCCATTTAGACTTGTAGACTTAGAATAAAAACAAAAGATCATAACTTTTGTAATGATGCAGGAAAGTTTGGAATGGATTGCCCAAGCCATGATTAGCCAAATGATGAACTGCAGCACTCCATATAAGGGCAGGAAAGTTATAGTTCTGTCGCGCTGCCTGTCGCTAACCCCGTGCCAGCATCATTAACCATAAATGCTACACCTGCGACAGTCCATTTCTTGCTCCTATAAATGCACGCTAGGGCCATATATTAGGTACATAACACTGAGACTATGGCATACCATACGGACTACGTGCATTTATGTTATCTACATAAGTTGATACGAGTTCTGCTATTCATAGAAAACTAAGGTTTTGCGAAGTGAAAACCGATAATCGATAATTGACGGCAGGGGTTTTGAAAACCAGTTAAAACCAGTCAAGAGGTTAAGCACTAATTCTAGGGGTGCAATATAACTTAAAGCCTTCAGTTACATTTACAGTATTGTGTCAGTACTGTATTCAAGTTCAGTACGCATTAGGCAACCCATGATAAATTATGGTCTAACACATATGTATGTATTTCGAGGGCTGCGCTATATGTATATATTCTCTGCTAAAGTTCTTCTATTCCGGTGCAAGCTAGTGAAGCGCTCTGAACTTTAGCGAACAACTCTAGCGAAAACTTTACTCTCGCGTTTTGTCTAAACTTTCTATGCATGCTGTTTTGCCGTTTTATTCATAATTAGTATTAATATCGCCTTGTTTATAAGTATACCTATACATGGCAGGTAAAAATATAATATACTCTGTCTTGTTCCTGTCGTTTTGCATAATCCAAGTCCACAAAAACAGTAGGCCAAATGTAATTTTTTCCTGAAAAAGTTAGTCATTCAAGTGGCGTTTGGCAGCAGCTGATCAAAACTTGTTGCCACGGACAGTATGAACTAGGATTAACTAAATACACTATAGAGCACGCATATTCCTTTCTGACTCGGTGTTGTGTTGTAGTTTAGTATAGAACACTAACGTAAATATTTTATCTCGTTTAGTCCGATATTCATTCCGGGTCTTGTCCATTTATTAGGCTCGATTCTTACTTACAGCCGTAGGTATGTCCGCTCTGTCGACAAAATTACGAAGTAATCACGCCACCAATAGTGCATAAGATAAAATTATGCCGTGATTTTTTCGTAATTTTGTCTGCTAAACGGACGTACGGCTGTGAGTATGAATCGACCTTAATCCTGCAAAGTAATGAACCATTGTCATTTGTTTGTGTGCGTCACAGGTCAAAATGAGATTATAGGTTCCATTAGCCTGATTGCACGACGGATTCAACAATGACTTGTTGTTTTGACTGAGGTGAGGGTTAATTGAATTTGGTTTGACAAGTCACCGAATTAGGCAAGCCACTACAAAAATGGTAATGCAATCAAACCTGCATAGATTCCAGTCACCAGAGTAAAATGTAGTATGTGAGTTTAGAAAAAGAGTGAGACACTCTGCGGTCTGTTTAGTAAACAACACAGGCTGATATAGCAGTCAGCTTTTGCCGTAGCTTTTGCGTAACACACTTTAGTTACATGACCGTTGTACATACTACATAATATTCAGTGATCAATATTTCATTCTTCTTCTAATCCGTACATTCAGCGAAAGTTTTACTAAGAAGCCACGACTGAATGAGACTCAATTGCGTCAAATACGCCAATGCGTATTACGAAATACGCGAAATCAAGACGCAATGGCGCACACCAAAATGCAGAACTCAACTAACATCTTTTTCAACACTCTACCACAAAGTGTTGTTCGTCCTACGAAGACATGTCACTGCAAATACTACAGTAACCATCACTTGCAGACTTCACCCACCGTACTTACTGTTATCTACCGTAATCTTGCTCTGATTGACCAGTTGCTGATGATAACCTACTATGCTGTTACTGCACTGTACTGTACTGAACACACAAGTTACTGGGATAAGCGTTACCCTTATGCTACAGTTCTTTTGAACATACTGACCCGAAGTAATGTATTAGGACCATGCTATAAAATGATTCTGACCCAATTTCAAACTAATTCTAACGCTTTATAGGTTTTTTATACATATATATCTATATGCTGTAATAAGCACTGAACAGGTTTATTTTGACCATAAAGGTTATTACATAGCCTAAGCTTAGACCAAGGGTAAATATAAAAAAAATATAAAAAATACTTAAATTTTAATGAGTGAGTAGATTACATATTAATGATTAATTTTTCCAAACTTTCACTTCAAGTCTCAATATATCTGCCATATGTTTCTAGTCAGTCAGTATATCTCAGTTTAGAGACTACGGCCCAATTTGGGTTTCAGACAAAAGAGTTGATACCAGAACGACTAAGCGATCTAACCTTCATGCTTAAAAATGCTATTCCTAAAACTTCGGACAAAACAAACTTCCTATTCCTACTCTTCATACTCTTCCTATTATGTACTCTTGCTGATACCAGCCACTGCATAATAATATGCAAATTAGCTGCGTAATTGCTGTTATTGTTTTTTGGTCAATCCAGCAATAAACAGACGTAGGCGCTAATCTCACAGCTAGGTAAATTGTTTGTATATACATAATTTAGCAGTGTAATAATTATTGGCCTACCCCTCGGCCAGCATAGTAAGGTATTCGAGACAAATAATGATTATCATTACTTGCGTTGCCTCTAGAAAACCAAAACACACCCAAGGCCTCTGAACCTATCATCATAAAATGCCGAATGGCTGAACCAGTTTTGACTTAATTTCAGTGATGCACTCCTCAGGTGATCTGTGCTTCACAGTCTCAAAAACAAAATAGCGCACCGGAAAAGTAATATCATCTAAAGCCCGGTTCATACTTGTCCTTAAGGACGTAAGGACAGGGACAAGGACAAATTTCGATCAACTGCAGTGACAAATTTACCAAAGCATTTGTGCTAATTTTTTGCATACGATCTGAATGTGACCCAGTCCCAGACTTGCCTCAAGGGAAATATCAACTCTATTGATTTGGTAGTTTTCTTGGAATCGCTTAAGGACAAAAGGACAAAACGATAAGGACAAGGACAAGGACGAGTATGAACCGGGCTTAAGTGTACCTTCTTTAATCAAACGCTCCCCAGGTCTAGTGTTCGTGACCGGCCGGAAAAAGCAAATTTGACAAAAAAACTGGCCGGCTGGCCACATTCGACTGATTGACCAAATTAGGCCGACAGGCTTAACTTGTGTGTGTGCAGTGTGACAGGCTAAATTAAGCCGAAGGACACTCTGGATTTGGATGAATTTATTTTTCCTGAAATTTCTGTCAAGTCGGCCGGTCACAAACACTACCTGGGCGGTAGGCCCTGTTGCCGACTTTTACAACTCTGCTGTAATTTCATATATTATATCACCAACTGAATAGCTGCATAGTAAGATAGTTGTTTGCAAAATAGGAATGAAGGAATAAAGACTACGGGTTAAGTTGCGTTATGTGCATTTTAAGACTATTAGGTTAACTATGATGGTTACAGAGTACAGTTACAGCACCTACCATATTATACTTCCAACAGACTCTGGAGTCAAAGCAGAAGTCGGAGTCGTATATATACTTGACTCCAGAAGCAAGTGACTCAGACTCTACTTTGACTGCGGAGTCTGTAGCGAGTAATTTTGGTCGATACTGTACATAGTTTTGGTCACATTTTCACTATCAATAAGTTCACCGTCTAGAACTGATCACAATCCCAGATTACCTACTCGTGTCTTTTATGTTTCTATTCCCAACTACTGTTATTATCCGTCTGTTTGTTGTGAGTGCAAGTGTCAGTGACGCGTATCTATAATGCTTGTGTGTGCTCTTGACAGCACCGGGCTCATTCCTGCACATTCTAATCCCCTCTGTGCTAATCCCTCTAGAGCACAGCCCCCGGGCCGACACTCCATTAGCAGTATTAACTTCCCACACTGCGCACCCATTCCAACTCCATGTTTACCCATGACCTCTCCTATCCCACTCTCCTGTGTGCTGTTCCCACTTTTCCTGCCAAGTCTAATGGCCTACTGGTTCTACCCAGGACCGGACGGACGCACGAGTAAGGGTCGATTCACACCTACAGCCGTTTATGAGGCTATAGGCTATACACGAGGGCACATTTTGCTATAGTGCGCCCACTCATGCTCCCTCGTGTGAACAGGCCTTAGTATATAGTTGGTAATAGTGCTGTGTTTAAGTATAGAGGTCTTTGGGTCTTATCCACAATTGGATTTATCGGATTAGATTTAACTTTATTTCGTCAATAACGCAGCGTCAGTTAAACGTAATTTATTGAAACTTTGCACACACCGAGGTACTGTATGTGAGCCATGTGGGACAAAATTTCAGCCGGCTAATTTTATTGTGTGCTGCGCTATTAGCAAAATTTATTTAAATCTAATCCGTTAAATCCAATTTTGGATAAGACCCTTTGTGTCGACAACTAAGATGATGCACGCTTATACCGTACAATAACTACATAGATCTGGTAACGTGTATATTGAATCAGGTAACTGGTACCAGGCACTGCTTTTTCTACGGAAGCAGGTATCCTATAATAGGGTAGTACAATAGGATACGTAACGGCAGATTCATGCTTATACAGCCGTAGGGCATCACGGCAAAATTACGCAATAATCACGCCAAGTTTGTTAGTGTATTAGATCAGACTGTGGTGTGATTATTGTATGATATCGCCGGCTAAACGGACGTACGGCTGTAACTACGATCGACCCTGCCAATACTGAGGCACTTTAGGGTTAAAGCAACGTTGGTGGCAAAATTTCAGATCACGTGATAATGTCAGTTGTGTTTCAGTGTGCTCTGGTACGGCGGACGGTCTGTCGTCTGGGCTGTCGGAAAGCGTGTACGATGCCGTGCAGTGTGAGGCACGCGTGCAGGTGCTGCGAGACTTGTACCAAAACTGCAGCGTGGTCAACGGTAATCTGGAGATCACGGGACTCTGCAAACAAGCCAACCTAGACTTCCTAGAGGGCATTCAGGAGGTCAGTTTAGGAGATGAGGCATACATGTAACCAAGGGTTTATAGTAGAATTTTATGTACTATTATGTACTCTTGATGTGACGTGGTTGGGGATAACTATCCTTTGGCGTGTCCGCTATTGGGTGCGGTGCTCATATCCGTTACAAAGCCTGGAGCGTCAGGGGCGCCGCTTGAACAATGACTACACCCGTGCAGGGGGGGGGGCGGCCCTTCAAGGCATAATGCCCTACACAGACCCCTTACCTTGCCACGTTATTGTGGTACCCGTTTGGCCATTTAGCAACTCGATGAGGATAGACTGCAGGGTTGGCAGGAGCAATGGTGGCTACGTGCTTTTAGAGTGAGATACTATTATGTACTCCTGGTATGAGCATGGTCCTGTGAGTGAGACACTATTATGTACTCTTGGTATGAGCATTGTCTTGTTTTAGGTACATGGCTACGTGCTGATCTACAACAATGAGATTCCCCGCCTATCCCTGCCGAATCTACGCGTCATCTGGGCTCAGCACCAGCTTCAGTTGCAACTCCACTTTGTCGGCAACATGTCGCTTCGACAGACGGGACAATTCGCTGTCTACGTCATCACCAACCCCAAGCTACGCGTGCTAAGTCTGCCGCGACTCAGGGTGATCCACAACAACAACGACCCCAACAACCCGACCTCTGTCTACATTCAGAACAATGAGCAGTTGTGCTATCTGCAGAACCATCTGGACTGGGGGGCCATCATGGGTCCGGACTTTCGGGACAGACTCACTATGAATCCAAAGGAGCCTCCGGCGTCTTGTCGCAAGCCCCAGGACTCAGATCCTTCGCCCAGGACATTTGGTGCTGATTCACCAGCGAATTTTGGTACGACAGTTAAGTATTGCCAGCATCACGTGACTTTCAAGACTGGTAGGAGTTTTTCCAATGTAATGCACGCTGTTGGCTGACTTTTTTAAGGATAAGGACAAAATTGATCACATTTCAATTTTGTTTAGGGACTCAGAAACAGTCTTTATGGCTGCTTAAAGACAGTCTCTAAGCAGCTTAAGGACATGCATGAATTGATCGCGGTTTATGGGAAGAGCGAAAAGTATAAGGACACTGCGGAAGTATGAATTAATCCTTCTTGAGCACAAGGACCAACCGTAAGCACAAGGACAGTCCTTAAGGACAAGTATAAACCGAGCTTAAAATGCATCCTTGAAAAGAATGCTTTTATTATTTTCAGGGGACTGTGATTCAAGTTGCGAGTCGGGCCGGTGTTGGGGACCGTTACCAGAAGATTGTCAAGAAAGTAGGTCCATTTGGTTCAGCTGGATTGGTTTAGGTCGCAGGACTCAAAATTTTGGGGGGCCTCTCCAGCTAAATTTTGGTGACCCTCCCCCCTGATGGACCGAAAATGAGATGTCATAATGAAAGTGCTAACTCTGACTGGGGTGTCTCACTCTTTTAGAAGATGATCGATTTAGACGGAGTCCAAAGTTAAACACCTTTTGCGGATCACCGTATATATTTTAGCGAGCTATGCGCGTGACTGCCCGGCCCATTGCGACCCCGAGTCGGGTTGTTACCGCGACCGCGGTGGCCTGAAGCGATGCTGCCACAAAACGTGTCTAGGCGGCTGCAGCGGTCCCGAACAAACTGTTTGCTTTGTAAGTCACAATACTCAGAATTGTACTGTAGCACTGGTAAAGTGGTAGGAGTTGTTAATCGATAAGTATATCTTCACAATATATACTCAGAAATGTACTGAAGCACTGCTAAAGTGGAAATAGTCGCAATCGTTATATATTCACAATACTCAGAATGGTACTGTAGCACTGCTAAAGTGGAATTAGTCGCAATCGTTATATAATCACAATACTCAGAATGGTACTGTAGCACTGCTAAAGTGGAATTAGTCGCAATCGTTATATATTCACAATACTCAGAATGGTACTGTAGCACTGCTAAAGTGGAATTAGTCGCAATCGTTATATATTCACAATACTCAGAATGGTACTGTAGCACTGCTAAAGTGGAATTAGTCGCAATCGTTATATATTCACAATACTTAGAATGGTACTGTAGCACTGCTAAAGTGGAATTAGTCGCAATCGTTATATATTCACAATACTCAGAATGGTACTGTAGCACTGCTAAAGTGGAATTAGTCGCAATCGTTATATATTCACAATACTCAGAATGGTACTGTAGCACTGCTAAAGTGGAATCAAGAGTACATAATAGGGAAGAGTATGACACTCTTCCCTACCCTAGCTAATCGGCCCGGACGATGCTCCGGCCGAAATAGCGCTTTTACGCCTTGATTTCAGGGGGGGGTACCCCCCCCTCGAATCATGACATGTCTTGATTTCAGGGGGGGGACCCCCCCCTCAAAACCGGGAAGTGTCTTGATTTCAGGGGGGGGTACCCCCCCCTCGTTTCAGCAGACTGCCAGCTCGAAATCGGTGGTGTCTTGATTTCAGGGGGGGGTACCCCCCCCTGGTTTCAGCACACTGCCACGGTGATGTCTTGATTTCAGGGGGGGGGTACCCCCCCTCGTTTCAGCACGTTACCAGCTCACCATAGATTTCATGCTGGCAGTGTGCTGAAACGAGGGGGGGTACCCCCCCCCTGAAATCAAGACACCACCGAATTTGCGCTGGCAGTGTGCTGAAACGAGGGGGGGGTACCCCCCCCCCTGAAATCAAGACACTTCCCGGATTTGAGGGGGGGGTCCCCCCCCTGAAATCAAGACATGTCATGATTCGAGGGGGGGGTACCCCCCCCTGAAATCAAGGCGTAAAAGCGCTATTTCGGCCGGAGCATCGTCCGGGCCGATTAGCTAGGATAGGGAAGAGTGTCATACTCTTCCCTATTATGTACTCTTGGTGGAATTAGTCGCAATCGTTATATATTCACAATACTCAGAATGGTACTGTAGCACTGCTAAAGTGGAATTAGTCGCAATCGTTATATATTCACAATACTCAGAATGGTACTGTAGCACTGCTAAAGTGGAATTAGTCGCAATCATTATATATTCACAATACTCAGAATGGTACTGTAGCACTGCTAAAGTGGAATTAGTCGCAATCGTTATATATTCACAATACTCAGAATGGTACTGTAGCACTGCTAAAGTGGAAATAGTCGCAATCGTTATATATTCACAATACTCAGAATGGTACTAAACGTAGCACTGCTAAAGTCATATCAGTGGTCGTACTATTTGATACACTGTCTATTGAGTCTACTCACTGACTTATATCGCCCCCAGTAGTCGAGTGTTATTGTTAGTTGCGTTGTTTCGCCACGTAACGTCAATTCATCCCAACAGCCGTACATAATGTACGTTCAGCCGGCAAAATTACTAAATACCCACTTCACAGCTTTTGTTTTTTTAGGCGTGCCGAGGCGTGAACAACGAGGGGGAATGTCTGGACGTGTGCCCTCCTCTCTACAAACCAGTGCCAGGGGGAAAAGCCGTCTACCAGCGCAACCCCAACGGACGATACACCCACCTCAGATCATGCGTCAAAAAGTGCCCAAGTAAGGGTCGATTCATACTTTTACGTTTTCACTGCCGCATATGCGTTCAGCCAGCAAAATTACAAAATAATATCTATGTACATACCAGCACTATAATCGATGCTATATAATTCTACCAACGATTACTGCTATTTTGATACCATTAAATTGAAATATGATACTTGGAATTTAAATAAATACTTGTGATATATGATATGTACGTGGAAAAAAATTTAAAAACAATACTTACAAATGTAATGTAATGTATATTTTAGGTTTTCTATTCGTGGCGTACGACCACTACTGTGTGGAACAGTGCCCAGTGGGAATGGAACCCCCACTTCGCGCCACAGCGACCGCAGAGCAGGATAAAGTCTGCCAGAAATGCCCTGATCATGGCTGCAGCACCAAAAGTACTACAGCACGCTTCGTACTTGTCCCAGGGTTGTTTTGATGCGACGTATTTTTTTTCAATTGATTTGATTTGGTTCGGCCCTTACAAAAATCAGTTGATTTGATTTGATGCATGAAAATTCAAAACTGCATCGAAACTAGTTTCGATTTGATGCAGTTTCCAGATAAAAACAACCCTACTTGTCCCTAAGGGGGTCCGTTTGTCCGTAAGCAGTTTCATATTTCTTCGAAAAAGACATCAACAAAATTGGAACTTTTCTGTATATTAGTGTATTAGTGTAGCCAAGAGTACATAATACCTAGAAGACATCACTCTTATTATAGAAGATATACTTATGATAATACTTCTATAGTAGATATCTATGCTTCCATTTTCCCTAGATCTATGTGTTCAGGCTGCGAGTTCCCGTACAAGATGGTGACGTCCGCCAACATTCACTTGCTGGCCAACTGCACGCACGTCAAGGGAAGCATCAGCATCCTCACTCCGTCATTCCGCGAAGGAATGGACTTTGACGTACATCCACCGTACGTTATTACATATATGCCTCCGCTTTCACTAATGGTTCATATGTCTTTACTAGATTAAGCTAGCTAATTTTCGTCTGAGCAAACGGCTTAAAACAGTGCTTAAAAATCTCTAAAATGACATTACAAAACCTCCAGATTAAACGCGTTAAGTTTTAGCATGTTTATTTTTTATTAGTCCAATTAAACGAACTTTGTATGAGCTAAACGAACTAAATGTACGCACGTTAATATATGCATGCACGTTAATATTTTGCCCATCTAGGTACATAATCTCGGATACTTCAGTTCTACGCTGGTATCTGAGGGCTACTGTGGAGTCCTGTACTACCAAGAGTACATAATAACAAGGACAAGGACGAGTATGAACCAGAGGTGGACGCGGGGCGGATTTTCGCTGCCCCGCCCCGCCGGGCACCCCGCAGATTTTTGTTGCCAACTATGACAATAGTAGTTTCTTAGCAGAAAATTTTTTGCTAAGTCGTTCAGTCAATATTTCACTCATTCAAATCGATCTAGTATGATAAGAGGTGCAGATTATTATTCTCAAAACTAGGTAGCCTGGGGTAGTACTAGAATTTTCAAAAGGTCGAACCTCGAAACTTTTTTCCTCAGCAGTCATCATATATGTATACATGTTGCAGCTTGCGGATGTCGAGGGGCGCGGCCCCCGAAGCAAAAATTTGTTGCATTTTTGAAGATGTGGTTCACATCGCAAAATGTGATTTCGTTCAATTCACTAACAAAAACCCATTAGTTCGGTTGCTCGATAGCGGCAACTTCCAGAAGTCAAACTTTCCCCATGTCTATATTCTACCCATGTTTTTTTTCATGACGTATCTAAAAAAGTGATAAAAGTATGAGTGTCCATTTCTGCATAAACCAATTTCCACATTTGCATATTACTTCAGGGGCGTAGCCAGGATTTTGAAAAGGGGGGGAGGTCGCACCTTGTCCACTTCTTTTGCTCACTCAGTGATAGCATTTTTGAAATTAAAGTGAAGTTTATAGCGATTTTAGTACTTATACACGCATTGTAACATTGTGTTACACAAGTTACGGTAGCATAATGTACTCGTGTATATATGCATATTGCATAGGCTTTGACGAAAGATATTAACAAAGAATAGAAATCCACAGAGTCGCAAGGTTAGGCGGCAGCCCCAAGAAGAAATTGGGGGAATTTTTTGATTTTAAGGCCAAATTTGGTCAATTGGAGACGTATCAGAAATTTTTTAGGCCGGGCGATAAAAAGCAAAGGGGGACCCTTGCAGGAAAATAGCATTTTTGCTCCTAGGCAGCATGTTTGCCCACCACTAGAATGTAGGGCAAAAAAGTTAAACTTTAACTTTAACTGAAATTAAAAAAGTTAGGGGTCTTACTTTAACTTTAACTCTAACTCTCCAAAAAAAGTTACAGGTCTTACTTTACCTTAACTTTAACTTAAATTGAAACAACCTTACTTTAACTTTAAATTAAAGTTATTTTAAACAAGTTATATAAAAGTCATTGATTTTCGGCTTACTGTAACTTTAACTTAAATTGAAGCAATGGCCTTTACTTTAACTTTAACTTTAACTTTAACTTAAATGAAAATGGGTTGACTTTTTTGCCCTACTAGAATGACACCCCCCTAACGCCCTCGCCAGTAAATGTATAAGAAACAACGCTTTCGCATTGAGGTACCTAGCCTATATGTATGACAACTTCTTAGACCTCACCATTAAATATTCAAGCCTTTATTAACGAATGTCAAGCTCAAGCATAAACGTATTCGCAATTTTGCCATCTAAACTGACATATAGGGCCTTAAAAAACGGTCAAAATATAGTTTACATTTTTTGCTGCTTGAGTAGCACAAAAACACGACAAATTCAAAAATTAAGTCGGTACAGTAAAAAATCGTAAATCCCCGCGGGGCAAGACCTCTGCCCCGCCCCGCCCCGCCCCGCCCCGCCCCGCCCCGCGGGGCACCCCGCCCCGTGTCCAACTCTGGTATGAACCGGGCTTAAGGAAGAGTATGAACCAGGCTTCAGTAGAAAGAAAGCTCGTAGCTCTGTTGCAGAACCACACTACGGCCTTTGCGTTTGGAAGAGTTGGAATTGCTGTCGTCCATTCGGTCGATCAGTGACTTCCTGATGGTCCACCTGCCCCTGGCTGAAGATATCTACCAGAAGATCCCCCTCGGGTTCACCAACCTTTCTTTCCTCCGAAACCTAGAAGTCATCAGCGGAGTCAGAACTTACGAGTAGGTCGCTACCGTAATCTCACCATGTGGACGGAGCCAGAGGGCTGCTGCAATTTGATTGGCTGACGGCTTTGTTGTTCATTCGGATTCAGGACGTGTCCATTCGGATTCGGATTCGGACACGTTGCAGCTATAGTACCTGTTTGGGGAGCTATAGTACCTATTCAGCACACATTTGGGTTCTTTTTCGGCCTGTCACGGATAAAAATGTCCACTCTAAAATTTGTCTCCCTGGACACTTTTATCTGGTAAAAGTGTCCTCCCGGACAGTACCAGATAAAAGTAACCAGATGAAAGTATCCGGGAGGTGGGACACACATTTATCCAAAGGGGGACACCTTTATCCGTATAAAAGTGTCCGGGGGACAAATTGTAGGTGGGACACTTTTATCCGTGACAGGCCATCAATGTGCAACGCATTTACCGCGCTTCCAAGCTAGATAGTCAGTGAGGGTGTCATTCTCTTAGATGTTAATTTTAAAATCAATATTGTTGTTTCAGGAACCTATTTGCCATGGTGATCGGCCCTAGCCCTCTACATTATCTAGGCCTAAAGTCCCTGCGAGCGATTCTGAACGGGAAGGTCTACTTCGACGACAATGCGGAACTGTGCTACTTCCAGAGCATAGCCTGGGATCAGATAATCCGCGCTGGGGAGCTGTCAATCAGCAACCGAAATCGACACCCCTCCATTTGCGCGGAGGACTTCGCTGTCTGTCACCCCTCCTGCAGGAACAGCTCTGGCTGTTGGGGCCCGGGCGAGGACATGTGCTTTGCCTGCGCCCACTACCAACTACAAGACCAAACCTGTTCTACTAACTGCACTCAAACACTAGGGTATGTCAGTTGTGTGAAGTAAGATAGGCTCCGAAGTACATACATACAGTACCGACCGAAATTACTTGCAACAGATTCCGGAGTCAGAGTAGAGTCCGAGTCACTTGACTCCGGCGTCACTGTATATATATCGGTGGACTGCACCAAATCAGATTAACTTAAGTCTGAGCTGGAGCTAATCTCCAGTTAAATTTAGTTAAATCTCAGCTAAATCGCAGCTAAACTCCAGTTTCAACTAAAACTTAAGTGCCAACTGCGCTAATTTTCACTGGTGCAGCTTAAACCTATTTAAGAAATTTAAGCCTGAGCTAAATCGGTTTAAGCTAATCGTCAGTTAATCCGATTTGGTGCAGCCCACCGAATATGTAGTAAGATTACTTCGATTCCGGAGTCAAGTGACTCCGACTCCACTTTGACTCCGCAGTCTGTAGCAAGTATTTAGGTCGGTCCGTTCTTGCAGGGAATAGCGACAGCTGAGCGTTGTCTCAGTAGCTTCACAGAGCTGGTCTGCAGATCCACAGATTGGTGGATCGACTCCCCGCCGGGTTATTCCGATGCTGTTTTTCTTTCAGTAAGAATGCACCCTCTTTGACCCTTTGACAATTGAAAGAAATGGATTTTTAACTTTTAAACAAAAGTAACAAATGCTACCACTCACTACATAGTTACTACATAACAGACCCAAGCACGGGTAGGTCCCAACTTCAAGTATATAACATAACAACATATGCACAGCCAACTGAATTTAAAGCCAAAGAAGGTCCACGATAACCGTGAGACAGTCTTACGTACTCTTCCTAATAAAAGCAAAAATGTTTACAGCGTCACTATTACGTACGTACACAACACTAGCAAGCATTCTATGGTTCTAAGTGCTACCAAGAGTACATACGAATCCTGTTATGTACTCTTGGTGTTCCCTATTTCAGGTTCTACGTGAGTTCTCCGGGCCAGTGTGCCGCCTGCCACTCACTCTGCAAGCAGTGCTTCGGACCGGTCAGTTTACACTTACTGTGCTGTGTTTACACTTACATGTACTCTTGCTCTCACCAATATCCAAAAATCAAGTCTAGGTATTCGCATGGCTGAACCCTGTGACAAAACAGGTGGCATGATTTTTGTGACTACTCACTGTATACTCTTGATGCATCAATTTGTTCTTTTCGTAATGAAATCGCGTGTTTCTTTTTTTCTCAGACCGCCCGCGAGTGCTCGAAATGCGAGCACGCCATGAACGAGGGTGAGTGCGTCAGTCAGTGCCCCCGCAGCAAATACCTGGACCGCCAGAGCGGACAGTGCAAACCCTGCCACCCCCACTGCCATATACCCCCGGCGGACCCCCTCAGTTCACATACACTACAGCCGTAAGCCTGCACTGTTGCTCACCTCTATCAATAGTACATAATATCGGTCATTTAGAGCAACAACCGGCCGACTGCATTTTTGGCGATTTTGAGTTAATTAGTTAACTTTATTATGTTGCGCCTTACTCACTTTATAAGACTCATTTTATAAGACTCATTTTTATTATTCTATAGAGTGAGACAGAATTATGTACACCTGCTGCTACAAATCTTACAATTGCAACAACTTAGGTGAAAATGAATCCATTCGTACTGGTTGGTTAGGACCAGGGGAAAATTATGTATATATACCTATATACGTTTGGCTTCATAATGACAATCATTTCAAATTTTAATCTAATCCGAGTATCAAGAGTACATAATAAGGATCTGTAATAATGGTCCTATTATGTACTCTTGGTGTAATGCAGTCACGGTCAAACTTGTGTTTTAGAGTGTGTTCGGGCCCTGAGCTAATCGCGTCGCTGGAAGACGGAGGTTGCGCCCGATGCGACTATGCCGTCAGACATCCCAAGCATGAGCACGTATGTCAGGCTTGCTCACTACCAAGAGTACAGTACATAATAGTACTCTTGCTACTAGCCTATTATGTACATACTGCCAAGAGTACAGTGCCAAAGTACAGAAGTTCTTGTTACTGTACACAGTGATTTGCTATGCAGGTATAGTAGATGATAATAGCAAGAGTACAAGTTCGGGGAGTTTTTGTTGCGCGGCCGCCTCAGCGGCCGTGCATACTAATTTCAGTCAATGCACTGAAACTGAAAATGCATGTTAATCATGCTCAGTTTCAGCGCATACCTACTGAAACCAGCTGCACTGGCCAACTGTAGCTACCACATTCATGCCTTTGCGTTGCACACAGCACGTACATATGCGTGTACTGTGTTGTTTTGTGCGTGTGTGTGCGTGTATGTGTCTGTGCATAGCTCAGGTCTCAGCAGGTTTAGTTGACTATCAATATTGATTTTATCGATATGAAAAGTTTACAGCAGATTGTTATTCGTAAGACATTTACTAAGCCTATCTTTATTACTACCAAGAGTATACTACATACCGAAACCGAATACTCACTCAGTACTAGTGCCCTTCTGGTAGTACATTAGTCAGTCACTTCAACAAACACGAAAAGAATGGCGTCATTCTTTGCTGGCATGTTACATTGATTATTCTTTTACTGTTGGACTGACGTGATCCAGAAGACAAACTGCTTTACATATAGTAAAACTGCATTTGTTCGTGCCAAAAATTCAAAATGGTTCAGTACACAGTAATCGAATTTTGAGCTTAATTCTCAGATTGTAGGTAGGTACATACACTTACGTCAGTGTTGAACACAGGGTGGGTCAAAGGTCTTGAAGCGAATGATTTCCAAATTTCTGTTCTTCAAAAAATTAAACCAATGTCCCAGTAGATGACGAAGTCGGGCCGGATAGCATTATTATGCCCCGCGTTCGACTCTGACCTACGTAGAACGTCATCACTCAACAGTAGGTTAATATCGAATTCCAAGAGAACAAGAGTCTTGAGATGCAATCTATCAGATATTATACAGATTAGAATAAGTCGAAGCTCTGCTTCACATTTTCATCCAAATTAGTACTCGGCTTTTGACAAAATAAAACTACTGTATGGCGTATGCCGCGCTTAATTTTACCGTTACGGTAAAATAATACTGACTGTCGTCATGTGAAAAACATTATGCTCGTCAACAAAAGTGCTTGTTTTTTAGAGATTAGAGCTTCTTAAACCTCGCCGCCTTAAGTTCAGTTTACTTCAAAAATTTGGCCTGTAGCTGTTTTGTTAGAAGTACAAAATAACGACAGAAACAACGCTAAATATGTACTATAATAATGATCCGCGCTGTAGGTAATCGCTTTATACAGTAGATATACTTACATAAAAATCTAGGCTACTTTTACCAAGAGTACATAATCTGGATATTAGGGATAATAATAGTATTAATAATAATATTATCCTTATTATGTACTCTTGCTGTTACATATCTATCATTGCTGTTATGTACTCTTGGGCTCAATAGTATATATACTTTCTACTGTTTCAGTACTCTTGCTTGCCCAGGATTCGGGCCCGATGTGCAGAGGTGCAGGGGCTGGCCAACTACTATCCCGATGCAGCCGACGAATCACTCAAGAACATTTCGGCGTTGCTGGTATGTCGTAGCAAGAGTACATACATAATAGGATGCTATTATATAGGTATGTACATATGTACTGTACTCTACATAACAGGTAGAGTACGGACCGACGAAAACGAGACCTGGGTGCTGTGGGGCAGTGGTTAGAAATCTCATTATCAAGTCGAAACTGCATATTAGGGCCATAGCGTGTAGAGCCCATATATGTGAACAACGTACAGATGTACTGTACTGTACTGTACAGTTTATATTCAGTTCACACTAAAAAACAATCAATCATAATCAAGTAAATACTGTTTCTAAAACTTGCGGGTCAAAGATGAGTTCTAGAGTTGTAGGTCGACCTATACCGTACGGGTTGGGTCGGGTTGTAGCTGTAGGTCGCAAATTCTGACATGCGTCAACCCACGAACGTCACGTGACACAGGTTAAGAGCAAGGAAGGTTGATGGTTATGGTATCAAATCAAGAGTACATAATAGTGTCGCACTCTATAGAAGAAGAGTGAGACACTATTATGTACACTAGATGGTTTAATTTCTGTTGCATGGTATCAAGAGTACATCATATATGTAGAAGAAGAGTGAGACTCTATTATGTACTCTAGATGGTATCAATTGCGTTTCAGGTTTGCAAGCCGTGCGCGTCGGTGTGTGGCAGCTGTAGCGGTCCCGGAACCCATCTGGACGTGTGTGACTGTAAATACTACAAGGACCAGGAAAATAACAGATGTCTTGAACAATGTCCAAAGTAGGCAGCTGAGTCCACACATGTAACAGCATGAATATTTTCAGTACCCCCCTTGGGTACGGGTTTCACTAGTTGCTTCGTAAAATTTGACTCCTTTGTCTGAGCATGAGGTCGGTGTCACAGTGCAAATTTACCTCCTTCCCTTCCGAAAACATGTACCGGTGCAAATGTAACCCCTATAATTTGGCATGATCAGAGACCTTGGTCTATCATATATTAATGAGTAAGCAATCACCAATAGTGGCCGAGTAAATAATACGTTAGAACGTTGGCAATTCAACTTTCATTCACTCGGTAGTTGAGAATGGGATCTAATATTCAGACAAATTGTTTGCAACTTTTGATCAAACTCTTTGCTTACGGACAAACGCCTATCCTTAGGGCCAAGTCATAAGTATGAACTAGGGTAAGGCCGGATTCACACTGGCACAAGCACAAGCACAAGCACAAGCACAAGCACAAGCACAAGCACAGGCACAAGCACAGGCACAAGCACAAGCACAAGCACAAGCACAAGCACAAGCACAGGCACAAGCACAAGCACAGGCACAAGCACAAGCACAGGCACAAGCACAAGCACAACGCGTAGACGTTCACACTGGAATTGCACAAGCACAAGCCCAACCAATCAAATTGAAGCCCGCCAATGTAACGTCTTTTCTGTTCAGAAGTTTAGGTTTTGTTCTGAAATTTTGGGCTAAAGTTTTAAAACTTTCTTGTACTAATTTACGGAAGAAGGAAAATAAACTAAAAAAAAGGGAAAAATAATGCTGAAATGCAATTCGAATTTAAAGATTAAACGAAACTAAAATTAAAAGAAAGAAAAAGAAAATGAACGCAATGCATTCTTTAGTTAATATAAGATCCATTTAGACAAGGGTTCTCCCCTAAAATAACCACTCTTCGTTTAATTTTGCGCCATACGCATACGCCATATGCATACACCCAAACTGACTGCTGAAAAATCTCTACGCTGATTGGCTGTGCTTGTGCAAAAGATAAAATTTTTGAACAAGCGTTGTGCTTGTGCTTGTGCTTGTGCTTGTGCTTGTGCAGAATTTTCTGCAGTGTGAACCGGCTGTGCTTGTGCTTGTGCCTGTGCTTGTGCTTGTGCTTGTGCTTGTGCTTGTGCTTGTGCAAGTGCCAGTGTGAACCCGGCCTAACCGTTCATCCTTTTGTTTCAGGGAGAGTCACTACGCCCTGAGTCCGTCCGTTCCCTCGGCCTTCCTGGGCTGGTGTGTGCGGTGCAGCCAGCAGTGCGAGGGGGGCTGTTGGGGTCCCGACAGTACCCAGTGTGCCCAGTGCCGACATGCCGCTGTCCCACTGCACACTGATTACAACAGTACTGTCGCCAAGCATGCCATTACAGTCAGTTTCACTGATACTTGGCTTTGCCGTAGTATACGGAAGTGGTTCCAATTAATTAACAGCAGGCTGCAATGTTTAATGATTACATTTTGCACCAAACTTTCACTTGTTTGTATTGTGAAGTAGACAGCTCATAATCGGCCCAATAGCTCAACGGTAGAGCGCTGGTCTGCGGATTCAGAGATGGGTGCTTCGAATCCTGCCGTGGGTCATTCTGATGATGATGCTGTCTTTCTTGCAGTAAAAATCCCACTCCCTTTGTTGACAGTATTACCATACCTATTTACCTGCTCTAAATCACCGGGACGTACATACACTCAAAGATATCTCAGCAAAGTCGACAAGTCTAAACGGATACGTTAGCTGCCTTTGCATTTGTCACTATGTAAGACTCCCCTTCCCCCAGTCATCAAAAATTGTTTTTCGGTTCCAGAGTCTTTAGCATTTCCGCCAGCAAAATAGTCTTTCGACACTTTCCGGCAACAATTTCCAACGTCACATTTGACCAAGCCTTGTTTGTGCATATTCCGCCCATGTAATTGTACCGTACTGTATTTCAGATGAACTGTACAGCACACTGCCCTGCGGACCTGCCCGCCCTAGGCGCCAACAAGACGTGCTCACCCCAAGCCTTGCTCTCCACTCACCGGTAACTTATTCTTGTACAGTTGCACATTGTGTCAGTCAGATACGGTACCGACCAAAATTACACTAATTGCTAAGGACTCCGGAGTCAAAGCGGAGTCGGAGTCACTTGAGTCCGGAGACAATTATATACCCTGAGTTATACGTATACTTGACTCCGGAATACCGTTATTTTAATAATTAATATTAATATTAAAAATCGTTATTAAAAATACTTTTAATATTCATTATTTAATTAATATTAATATTAAAAATAAATTAGGGCGGCTATTTATATTAATATTAAAATTAAAAATAAATAGGGCACTCTATTTATATTAATATTACTATTAAAATTTTTGGACACTATTAATATTAAAAATGGCGTTATTTTTAATAGTATTTTTAATAGTTCTTTAAAAGTCAGTCAGACTGTCAGAGGCTGTCATCTTGTCAATGACAGAGAATGTTACTTATAAGTAACATTGGAAATTGTGAGTTTGCTATGTTTTACTGAACTTTAGCTTGAAAACTGCATTTGTATTTATATTAAAATTAATATTAATATTAAAATTAATTGAAGCTTCTATTTATAGGCTATTAATATTAAAAATAAAATCAGAGAAGCTATTTATATTAATAATAATATTTAAAAAAATTCGACTGGCTATTTATATTAATATTAAAATTAAAATAAAATCACAGGTTCTATTACTATTAATATTTATCTTAAAAATTTTTGGGGGCTTCTATTTATATTAATATTAATATTAAAATTCCAGAGCACTATTAAAATACTCCGGAAGTACTCCGGAATCAGGTGACTCCGACAGTCCGACTCCGCTGCACAAACGTTAACCCTTTCATGCCTAGAGGGGCCATATGGCACCAACGTTATCAATACCTTATCTATGTTTATAAAACTTGGCTAGTTAGTTCTAGTCAGCTAATCCTTGATTTTTTTATTTACCAATCGTAGATCTTTGTATTTAGCAGCCAAATTTCACTTCTACTGCCATACAACAAAACCTATCCTTAGTTAAGCATTGTGAAATTTTGACTTCTTTCATCTCAAAAGTAGTATTTTCTTAATGGACACATTATGATTCTTAATTGCAACTTCGGCAGTCAGCAATTTGTGCATCAGATACAGCAGATATTGTAGTTTGTTTCTAGCATTCAACTAGCCTATGGCAAGCTCACGGTTGCTGTGTTAATACTCTAGGGTGAGGTACATTATGCCTGAGCGATGGCGCGAAATTTTCACAAACTTTCAACTTTGAGCTCTTATAACTCAAAAACGGTGCGTCCTAGACCCTTAATCGACTGCTATGTTTTGTTTGCCATTAATTTTTCCATCGAATGGTGCTTTTGCGATCTCTCTACGACGCACGTAGCTCGAGCAATGGCGAAAAAAGTAGAGGGTGTCAGAGTCCGGCTGTCTAGACAGGGAAAGTCCCGCCATGAAAGGGTTAATCGAAAGATGTCCTTGTCGACATTGTCCCTATATTCTTGAGGACAAATATAAACCAAGCTGTAATCAACTAAACTTGTTCGGATGATGTTTCAGACACCGCAGCGCGCAAATAGCAACGGGCGTGGTCTGTGGCCTTTTGGTTGTGGCCGTGGTGATATTTGGCGCGGTGGCCTACAAATACCGCCGGGACGCCACCTTCCTGCAACTCTTCGGGGTAAAGGGTCAATTAATACTTACAGCCGTATGTCCGTTCATCCAGCAAAATTACCAAAAACATCAGCTGGATCGCCTCCAGGTGTGGTGTGATTTATTTCATAAATGTGATGACTAAACGCACGTGTGTGTCTATGAGTATATAAGTCAATATTGCTAACTCAATATGCGGACATGCCACATGTTAGCCTGATACATAATTTAGGTGATTTTAGGGGTCTGTCTGACAAAACTCTAGGGATCCTCCGCCCCAAAATTTTCAAAAACAGAACAAAATTTCTTACCACTAGTGCTCAAATTTTCGCAACCCTTCCCCCAGGCCCCAACCCAACCCCCTTTTTATATGTATGTATACGATTGTATAAGTACATATGTGTTATTTCAGAAGCTGGGTGGTTCAGAGCCAGAGCTGGTTGAGCTTGAGCAGAATCCGGGCGCCCGTCCGAACCTGTCGCGCCTGCACCTAATCACAGAGCCCGAGTTGCGGCTGGGCGGGATGCTGGGTTGCGGGGCCTTCGGGACGGTCTATAAGGGGTTCTGGGTGCCGCGCAAGGGCCAGGGGGTGCGGGTGGTGGTTGCGGTGAAGGTGCTGCACGAGGGGGGGCCGGGGGCGGGCGAGGAACTGCTAGGGGAGGCCCAGCAAATGGCTAGTCTGGAACACGAGCACCTGGTGCGGCTGGTGGGGCTGTGCTTTGGCGCCACGCAGACGATGTTGGTCACCACTCTCATGCCCCTGGGCAGTCTGCTCCACTACCTCCATCGCAACAAACACTGCATCGGATCTGGGCCGCTGCTCAACTGGGCCCATCAGATCGCATCCGTACGTGCTATCAAGAGTACATAATAGTGTCTCAGTCTATAGAAGACGAGTGAGCCACTCTCCAGCCTGCCTGTATTTAGTGTTAGTCCAATGGCAGTGTCACGGGGTAGATCATCCGCCCAGAAAATCTGCCCAGATTTGCCCCGATGTATTTTATCTGGTGGGATGATTTGCCCCGAGGTATCTCATCCCCAGGATAATTTTGTTGGAGGGATGATTTACCCCGGGACAGCGGCTTCGTTTTCATGCATCACAAACTGAATGACATAATACTCCCCGTGATTGCAGGTAAAGTGAAAATTGTGAATCTAATCCAGTTAATATATTTTATGAAAAGGCCTTGATCATGATGTCGTTGTCATTTTTTTGTGAATTTCAGGGTATGCAATATTTGGAGGAGAATCACGTGGTGCATCGCGACCTAGCGGCTCGCAATGTTTTAGGTTAGTGACGTTAGCTACTCTGATTTAATCTCCAATCATAAAATCACATAGCCTAAATCATATCACTAATAGGTAAATTTACAGGATCAGATTGTGGCGTGATTATTTCGTAATTTTGCCGGCTGAACGGACATACGGCTGTAAGTATGAATCGGACTATGTTTTGTTTTAGTCCGCAAGCCATCGCATGTGGTGATCAGCGACTTTGGCTTGGCGCGCATGCTGGACTATGGACAGGAAGAGTACAAGGCCGTCGGCGGAAAGGTAACACGCGCACTCGTGTACATACATAGCCACTACCCACGTAGCCTAGACCAACAGTTCTAATTTACAACTACTTAAATGCGCGACATAGACTTATGTTCCTGACAACGAATATACTGTATAAAACATAATGGCGTTTTGTGCACGCGCGCACTCATTACGAAACCCCAGCCTACATACAAGTATGAACAAGGTTTAAATGAAGTTGAATTAAATCCGGTTGAGCTTTTGTACCGTGGTATCAACTATCAAGAGTACATAAATAGTGACTCATTGTTATTAGAAATGACACTCTTAGTATGTTATGTAGTATATACCAGTCGTATATTTCCTAAAAGTTACACGCAATGTACGTGTTTTAGCTTCCCGTGAAATGGCTAGCCCTGGAAAGCATACAACATCAGATATTTACTCACAAAAGCGATGTATGGGCCTACGGTAAGGAAAAAGGAAATATAGGGATTTAGTCCTGTCTGCGAGTTCCCAGTGAAAGGCACATAAAGGGGGGCGCTGGCCGCTTTGCTCAGCCTGGGTGCAAAGAAAGATAATAATTGAAGTATGTGGCCAGGGTTCAATTCGAGGCAACAGTAAGAGTCCACTAGTGTCAGTAACAATAAAGTAAGCGTCGACTAATGTGCATGACACTATGACAGACAATAGTAAGCATTCACTAATGTGAATTACAAACTACAGTAAGCGTCCACTAGTTTCAGACTAAGTGACAAACTACAGTAAGCGTCGACTAATGACAGTGACAGACTACAGTAAGCGTGGACTAATGGCAGTGACAGACTACAGTAAGCGTGGACTAATGACAGTGACAGACTACAGTAAGCGTGGACTAATGACAGTGACAGACTACAGTAAGCGTGGACTAATGACAGTGACAGACTACAGTAAGCGTGGACTAATGACAGTGACAGACTACAGTAAGCGTGGACTAATGACAGTGACAGACTACAGTAAGCGTGGACTAATGACAGTGACAGACTACAGTAAGCGTCGACTAGTGTCAGTGACAGACTACAGTAAGCGTCGACTAGTGTCAGTGACAGACTACAGTAAGCGTCGACTAGTGTCAGTGACAGACTACAGTAAGCGTCGACTAGTGTCAGTGACAGACTATAGTAAGTCGACTAATGTCAGCGACAGAATACAGTAAGCGTGGACGCATGTGTGAGGCTGTGTCGTTTGTTTCAGGCGTGACGGTGTGGGAGCTGCTGACGTTCGGAGACAAGCCGTACCAGGACATCCCCCTGCTGCAGATCCCAGACCTCCTGGAGAAGGGGGAGCGACTGCCCCAGCCCCCCATCTGCACGCTCGACCTGTACATGATTCTGATTAAATGTATGTCGGGCAGTGTTATAATACGACTGTTGACAAAAACAGCAACTCACAGGAAATGTACCCCATCCTTACATTAACATTTACACGTTCTTTACGTAATCAAGTTCATTAACCTTCACAAACCCATTCCTCGGCGCCTTAACGTACGCAAAATGTAGCATAATACGAACACACTTTGAGAAATAAACGCAAAAGGGCTAGGGTACGCCACGCAGAACTGAGACCCCCGTTTTCCGGTAGTCAAAAGTGGTCTAAACCGCGTGAACCCATCTTCTCGCAACCAGTGACCCCCCCCCCAGTCCCTGTCAGAGGTCTAATACCCCTTTTGATTCATTGATTTATTGATTGATTGACTGATAGATTTATTCAGAACGAAAAGATACTAAAGACAAGTACCAGCACAAAATCCACTATTGGACATACATATGCTGCTAGTCCACACTCCACAGATATACACATAGGTAAATACAGTATGTGCATACAAATATACCTCACAAACGTAACCCTCTTGTTCATTTTTGTTTTAGGCTGGATGGTGGATGCCAACAGTCGTCCGTCGTTCGCAGAGCTGAAGTGCCAGATGGAGAAGATGTGTCGGGACCCCCCGCGCTACCTGGTAATTGAGGGGGACAAGTTGCTGCGCCTTCCATCCTATACCCCCGCCGAGCCCGAGGAACTGCTACGGGGTCTGGTGGACCAAGGCCCCTCCTCGTCGCAGACGGACTCCACCACCCTGCTTGACGCCGACCAATACCTGCGCACTCAGGACATGCCACTCACGCCGCCGCACAAACACAGCACACCTCCGCACACGGTGCTGCATGTATGTGTATAGATCTCATCTCATACAATGAAATCTGTCAAAAATAGTTGCACCACTTGAGAAAGTGAAACATGTGATTTCGTTACGAAAAGAATAGATTTTGACTATCAAGAGTAGGGCGGACAAGTATGAGCCAGACTTAAAACGTAGGTTTTCGATTCTGGCGAATGAGCGGAAATATGTATATACTGCTGCTCGCAAAATTCTTGTTCATGAAAACTGAAACACATCGGGCCATCGGGGACTGGGAAACCCGATCCTGTGCAGGGGATTCGAACTACCAACCGTCAGATTGACAGTCCTACGAGGTCACAAGGTCACGTAGGTCCACCCCGCTCCCCCAGAATACCTATTAAACAGAAGGTCTATTGCTTGATCAAAGAAAACTGAATATATATGATTGAATCATTTGTTTGTGTTTTAGGTGGGAGCGGGCGGGGGTGCCGGTGCCAACCCGATGGACTCCCCCTTTGCCTTCCACACCCCGGCTCCCCGACCTTCCACTCGCGTCTCCCAGAGATACGCTTCCGACCCTCTCAAACACAAAGGTAGGGAGGACGCTCCTATTTCGAAACAAAGGATGAACTGGAAGCGCCAGGAATCGAACCCGGGTCGCTCGTGTCGACGTCGAGAATGCTAACCACTACACCACAGCGCCCCAAGTCTCGTAGGCCCTATTTCTCATTTACAATAGTAATACCTATTCTAGTTGTCTCATTTACAGTAAGCTATTCTAAAGTCTGACACAAACAAGCAGAAGCTTACTGCAAAAGTAATCCAGTGAGTGAGCACTAGCAGGGTGAACGTTTGACAACATTAGACCTGTTGCGCAGTAAAGTCTAACCGCAAACAAAAGTAACTTTTAATAATTCCAATAGTGCATCATTGAAAGAATATGACACTGCCTGAACTAGTCACATTGTTTTAACTAATCTTGTGCAGTGACCAGTTCACGTCGGTAATTGTAATAAACGCAAAGTTTCAAGTCATCCCCGTACACAAAGTCCCAAACTGCAGTCGATTTTCTGCTTTAGTTTAGTTTTCTGAGCTCATATTTTTGCTTTATAGGAGGCGTAGCTTTGGGCAAAATGAGCAGTACTTTTAACAGAAGGTGTCATTATGTGCAGTGTGTTTAATTAAAATTAAATTTTAGTGGTCACGTCACACAGAAAAAAGTAATGAAACTAAATTCAAGCATGTTTATTATTAAAATTGAAAATAGCCGCAAGATTGCTTTGAATTCAAGCCATAATAATATCAAAACATTTTAGAAAAATTAATAGTTTGTCTCAAGTGTAGCTACAACACTTTGCTACAACTAATGCTGAACTTTTGTTTTGTTGTTTAGCGCCATGTTTGCAACTCATAAAAATTAAAGGTTACGGGTTATAGGATTACGTGAACTTGAACGACCCGACAACGTAATTCGGCCCGTTTTCATCAAAAACTCATTTGAAATATAAATTTGAAAAAACTGAAAAATAATAAAGAAGGTGTGAATGTCCAAAAGTAGACCGTTGAAAGTTTCTAGATAGGAAAGATCAAGTTAAACTATTTTTCGCAAAAGTTTGATTTAGAAACACATAAAAATCAAAGATGATCGGCGAGTCGAACCAGAGACCTCTCGCACCCAAAGCGAGAATCATACCGCTAGACCACCGAGATACACACGATACAAGACTTTGAAAACGAGTAAGTTAAACTAAAATCTCAGCATACGTGTACCGTCTTTCTACTATTGACACGTCATGTAAATCGCACTGTTTTACATAAAAATTTACAAAATAGCAGTAAGGAACAAGCAATTAACAAATAGGTAATCATTTCGGTTTTCTGTTTTGACATTTGTAGAACTAAGATCTTCAATAGTCAAGACCGGTTGGCTCAGGTGGTAGTGCGTTAGCATTTATTGAGCATCTGACTGCAAGTCGGAAGTTTGGGGGTTCGAAACCCCACCGGTTGTCAACTTTTGCATTCTGCCAATTTTCAGGTGCTGTTCTTCAACTTGCGTCTTCTCGTTAGCCAACATCGAGCAGCCTACCTGTCTTTCTATTGTTAACGTAGGAAATTACACAGGTTCCAGTGTTAGGGCAGGCCTTCCAGTGTTATATAACACTAGAAATTCGACCTATGTACCTGCACAAAATAACAGGGAAGTCTCTTTATGCACAGATTCTGCAAGTTCTATACAAACCAAGTATAAAGTACCTGTTGCGCTGTGGCGCAACAGGAAAAATAGATGCGCCACTTACCTACATTACTTATTGTAGTGACATGACTTCAGCGACTACAGCTGTACTCCTGATAGTCAAAATCTATTCTTTTCGTAACGAAATCACATGTTTCGTTTTCTCAAGTGGCGCAACTATTTTTTGTCAGACTTTAGTTGAACAGGGTAAATCAAACAGACATAATCCCATATTATGGTTACCCACCTACAAATTAGGTACAAGAAATCGATCTACATATACAATTGATAACAACATTTTGAGAGAGAAGGAACAAAACTTAGCTAAAAGTGGAGCATTATTTTTTAAACAAATTATTAGAATTGGGCGTTCTAAGCCCGCTAATTTACCTGTGAGATAAGGCAAAGTAATGAGGCTGTTTTTTTTTATTTCTAGACACAGGCCTGGCAGAACGCATGCCCCTGTTGCCAGACATGGACAGTGAGAATTATCTGATACCCAAGCAGCTGCAAAGCGGCGTGGGACCAGACGGAGCGACGCCAGCCCCAGGAGACTCCAGACGGGGCTACTGCAATTGGCCTAACACGGCTGCTATGTCTACGGGTATGCCAGCATATCTAAAGTCTGACAACAATCAGGTGGCGTGATTTTGTGATTACTCACGGCCTATTCCTTTACCGGATTAAAGGGATAATTATAATCGGACTGATCGGTTTAAAATTAAGCTTAAAAATGCCATTCCAAAACGTCCGGAGTATACGGACTGAACTTCTAGCGCGCTGCTTTTTAATCGGACTAAATGGACTCAACTATGCACGCTAATGTTAAGCGTGCGTGTTAAGTCCGTTTCGTCCAGTGGTAGTTTCGGAATGGAGTCAGACTAAAATTAAGCCATTCAGAAGGTCACAAATAATCCGCTACCGCAAGAGGTATACTTGAACTATCTGACTCCATAAGACGGCTGTATGCTGCCTGGGACAATACCAATCTCAGAGAAGCCGCATAGAATCACTCGATTCGTAAGCATCTTTAGATTCACAGCTGCAATTGTTATAAGTGTCCACAACAGCCCCTAAAAAGGGTTCTAAAAATTGACCTGGATTTGAACCATATGTACATACCTTATATAACCGCCTTGGCCAAATTCCACCTGTGTAAGCCAACGTGAATTAGCTAATTATTAACTAACTAACTTGAATGCTCCCATTTGTTTAGTCCAACATAATATATGTTAGGTGTGTACTCTTGCTGCTACATATTAATACTATGTAATGCGTGCTTATTTCAGCGAGCAAATCAAGCGAGGGGGGTCCAGTGGTTTCGTTGGAGAACTGGGAATATATGCAGGAGGGGCTGGAGTCCCCAGGCGTGGCTCACGTGCCCCCTCCCCTCCGAAACACCACTGAATCTGCCCTATGACCCAAACCCCTCCCTTCACTTCCAATATATATGCCTCCCGGTCGTGTTCTTGAGACTGGACTTGACTGCTGGACTAAACGCGACCGTGAAAGCAGACAGAATTAAAACCGGTGTAAAGCAAAACCGATGACCAAGCGGGTCCTAAATGGTCCGGTGATGCGTGATATCAAGAGTACATAACAGTATATCATTCAATAGAAGATAGTATGTTCTGTAGAGTGAGATACCATTATGTACTCTTGGTGATATATGTATATTTGCTGTACATAACAATCGGGGCAAAGCCAGGAAAGAGTTGTCTTGATAAAAAACATGGGGTCAAAAATTTTTTTTGACCTGATTGAGGCCTGATTGACTGAAAGAGAAAACCCTAAATTTTGCTAAATTTTCGACAAAAGTGCCATTTTTATCCACTTTTGATGAGATTTCCCGGACTCTCAATTTTGAGCAAGTCCCTCCTCATTCCATATTTCGCTTCTACATATATACATGTGTATGTACCTAAATTATGTCAGCCTTGATTCCCCACACTAACTTTTATTTTGTTGTGGCTCATACAGGAAAGTAAAAGCAAGAATACATAATAGGAATATTATTATCCTTATTATGTACTCTTGGTAAGCGTTACTACACAGAAGCTATTGACGCTTAGTAGGTCATCGTGTAAACTCAAAAAGCCCTTTCCCAGTCAGTTTTCATGGCTACGCCACTGCATACAATTGAGGTGTTAGTCTTTTGACGATGCAATCTTATTGGTCTAATATCTGTGATTTGTTACTGTAACATATGCCAAATTAATAAAATTGAAATAAAGTTGAGTCAATGCAGCACTACCAAAAACAAATATATATGTATATATATATATATATATATATATATATATATATATATATATATATATATATATATATATATATATAATATATATATATATATATATATATATATATATATATATATATATATATAGTCTATGAAAAAAAACCTGGCATGTTTGTAAGTAAAATTTTACAAAGAGGGACTTAGACCAAAATAGGGGGGATGTCCCCAACTTCAGGATGAGACACAATTCAATTCAATTCGCGAAAAAACGGTTTTTTATCCGTAATTAAAGCTTTAATCATAATATGTAATTTAACAAAAGCGGCATAAAAGGAGATACACTCACATAGCTGCAATTTAAAAGTTAGGGTGGCGCCCCCACCCCACTAAAATAATGCCAGGACAATGCACATATGTATGTATTTACACGAAAGTCTGCGCTTACATATGTATGAGATTTTATTTTTAAAATTCAACAGACTTGCACAACGAAAAAATTAGGATGAACGACCTATTCAATCCGATCAAAAAATCGAATATTAGAAAAAACTTTGCAATAAAGAGTGAGAAATTTCTACGGTAGGTACATGTGTACTCTATTTGCTGAGATTTTCTTGTGTCAGAGTTTAGACTGTCTATATATACTGTCTAAATTACTAATATCTATTAGTATATAATAATATCAATAGTGAAGTCAATACCTACAATAGTGGATGTAGATCTAATCTTTTGTTCAATTTAAAAGCAAGGTCGGTGTAGTTTCGCTGCCTACGTGACCAAAAAGGGTTGTCTAAATAAAACTACAAACAGTACTAGTCCCCCACACCAAATTTATCTAACCTGAACTTAATATAAATCCATGGAATCATAAATTACTAATTATGAACCAACAAAGTAAATGTTATGTATATAGCTGAACACTAGACAGTAAGTACATAGTAACCAAAAAGAAATAAGAAATCAAACAAACTGAAATTAAATGCTACGTTGATACCTGAGCCCGGTTCATACTCGTCCTTAAAGACAAATGAACAGGCACCATACGGGGGGGGGGTGCGGAGCAACTTTTCCGGCCATTTTTGCTTCGTTAACCACCGATTTTTATTTCGTGAGCTACCTTCGAAAAATTCTGGGGGGAGGGGGGTGAAGCACCTGTCTGGGGGAGGCTGAAGATGCCTTCTGGGGGGGGGGTGAAAAGCCCCCCAAAACCCCCGACGCCCATGTATGACAGGCACACGACTACAATTTTGGTTAGCTGCTGTGAAAATCCAAGAAATGACAGCAAATTTGTGTATAAAATCGACAAATAGCTGTAAATTTCCAGCTGCGACCAAAAATGAGTTTAAAATCTGAGAACTGTGAAATTTTGCCGGCTGACGCCGGGGAAAACATATCCAGGGCCCACCCCCCTCCGCAGGGGGTCAGACACCCCCCTCGTCGTTGCTCAAGTGCATCTCTGGTCACAGTTGTAAGTGAAAAATTAAGTAATTCTTATTGAATATGCACTTCTATTTTCATACGATTGACAACACTTTTTCCTGTTGTGCCACAGCACCACTTCAGGGGCCTGTTTCAATAAACTCACAGGCGCACAATTGTGACAAATTTGGCTGCAAAATCAGGTGATTCGTAATGAAATTATACGTGTATTCATTACGAATCACCTGATTTAGCACTAACAAATCTCACAATTGTGGGCCTGTGAGTTTATTGAAACGGGGCCCAGGTCTTTAATTTTGATTCTGGCGGATAGTATTGAGAGTTTCATAAGCGTGTGCGTTCGTTTGCTGAGCACTTTGGATTAAATGTGCGTGCGTCACAGCGTTGTCTAGCATAAAAGTTACATAGAAATCAGCGATAACTTTTTCCAGTGCGTTTGTTTAGCTCATGTACTTTAGGTATTACGCGTGCGTCACATTGCTGTGACTGTTATCTAGAAGTCTTTACTGACAAAAAAATTTGCAGGCCACTATATCAATCATAAATCATGAAGTCCCTGTTTAGGATGCTCTGGTTATGTTTTGTTTTCTTAATTTTTTAGTGGATTACACCAAATCGGATTAACTTAAGTCTGAGTTGGAGCTAATTTCCAGTTGAATAGATTTAGTTAAATCTCGGCTGAATCGGAGTTATACCTCAGTTTTCAATTAACTCTTAAGCGCCAACTGCGCTAATCTTCATTGGTGTAGCGGATTGAACTGATTTAATAAATTTAAGTTTAAGCTGAACCGATTTAAGCTAATCGTCAATTAATCCAATTTAGTGCAATCCACCATTTGACAGGTAAATATCGCTGCACAACAGGCTTTAGCTGACCTCTGGTCAGTTTACTTAAAACTTTTTGCTTGATGCTTACTGAAGGTTTTGCCGCAGATTGGGCTTGTTATCTAGAATTGTACTTAACACGGCCAACTCACAAACAGTACTAAGAATTTACAAGTTTAGTCAGTACAAGAGACACCGGTACACAAACATTAACCGAAACATCCAGGTTGGTTGCCTACAGAACAGTTGTAACAGATGCGCCAAAGATCAAAGTACCGACACTAAAACCGAAATCCAACTATGTGCGAAAAAAACGAGCGAAATTTAGATACATCGATAGCAGAAACATATATGTAGGTACATCGTCATTTTGCATATAAATTTCTACTTATTGACAAAACGAATTTTAATCTAATCCGTCACTGTATTTAGTCAATATCAGAAATCTGTCCTTGTGGAACTTTAGACAATTATAGACAAAAGATTAAAGAAATCTGAATAGCCCAAAAATTGCACCAATAATACCACTAACAAGAGCATAACATTAGAAGTAAGGGGGGTTGCATAGGAAACAGGGGGTTCCTCTAAAAGCAGTCTGAGCAGGGGGCGTTGAATGGAATCGACTAGGTATTGTTGGGCGTCACCTCGGCTAGAGGGGGGCCTGAGCCAGAGAGTGATGGTGGCTGTGGGGCAAATGGCACTGAGCAGGGGGGCCCAGTGGGTCACATTGTCCTGGGGCAATAGCTGGGGGGGCAGGAGGAACCGGAGCCGGGCCTGGGGGTTCTCTGGGGTCAGAGGGGGGGTCATCTCGAGCTGAGACTGATCCCCACAGTCCAATAGAACGTGCACCAGAAGGTGAAAAAGGTGGGGGGCACGGTTGCGAAGGGTAACCAAGAGACTGGGCACAGAGGGGGCCGTGAAGTACCACTCCAGCAGTTCAGACACCTCCCCTCCGGCACCGGTACCGGTACCGGGCAGAGGGCGGGCGCCGGTCAAGCTCTGGGCAGAGGAGAAGATGGCAGGGGGGACCCTAGTGGCCAGGAGAAATGGGGCATCCGGGGGAGGGGGCAGGGTCTTAAAGGCACGCAGAGAGAGCTGTGACAGACCCCCGCTGACACTTTCAATCCGGAGGCCGTACCACTGGTCCGGTGTCAGATCCGACACCGTGTAGACGCGCACCCCCTGCCCCAGAAAGCGCTGTCGGATGGTTCGACCGGTGCCAAAGTGGGTCAGGGTGAGGGTGACCCGGGCAAAATTGTCCCAGGGGGCCCGGGTTTCCACGTGCACTCCGGTGGGCAGGGGGCGCACACGACGCACCTCCAGGCACAAAATGAGGGGGGGCCAGCATAGACAGACCGTCGACACTAGAAATACCAACATACCCCCACCACCCCACTGGTGCCAAAGCAGTCACCGTTTGGCAAAAGTCGCCGGATACATTTACGTTGGCGCTGGCAAAAAATTGTTTGGTCAGATTTTATAACATAGTCATTGTCACCAAATGGCGTATATGCAGAATTAAGTTGAAAGTATGTTGATCATAATGCAGCATGCTAAAACAGAAATGGTTGAAGATTTAGAAAAAACAGTAAGTTTAGTAAGATTAGTAAACACAGTATATAGTAATTAGTAAGTTTACTAAAAATGATTGCCTGAGGCGTTTTCAAACTGTAGTTTCATGGAAATAGGATATTACATACAACGTGTTGCAACTTGCAAAATACCCAAAAATGTTAAATCTTAAATTTTAATTCACACATCCGCCACAAAACAGCTTTTTTTAAATTCAAGCTTAGACTTAAGCATGCTAGCTTTGGCTTAGTTTTCAGATTAGACTTAGTAGAACCAATAGAGTACATCCTAGGAAGTCCTGTTATGTACTCCTAGTTGAACGAAATTAACAGTTAAGTTAAACCGTTAAGGTTAAGGTTATTAAAACCGTTATCTTAACGAGATATAGGTATGTCTGTTCACTAACAAGAGTTAGGGCCTATTCCTTTACCGGATTAAAGGGTTAATTATAATCGGACAAAACGGTTTAAAAATTAAACTTAAAGACGCCATTCCAAAACCTCCGGATTAAACGGACTTAACTTCTAGCGCGCTGCTTTTATATCAGACTAAACGGACTTAACTATGCACGCTAATGTTAAGCGTGCATGTTAAGTCCGTTTAGTCCAGTGGTAGTTTTGGAATGGGGTCAGACTAAAATTAAGCCGCTGACTTATTTCAAATCGTTTAGTCCGTTTAGTCCGGTTTGTCATTGCAAAACCACGGACTAAAATAAATCCAGTCCGTTTAATACGGTAAAGGAATAGGCCCTTTAGTTTGTGACGCTCAATTTCACAAAAAATATACAAAGAGCATTGTAAATTGTTTACAGCCTGTATTAGGGGGGTGGGAAAATGATTAGATTGTGATGACTTTATTGGCAAATATGAGCAACAATTGTGCCTTGGGGACAGCCAAAGCATAAGGCGGGTCGTCAAATGAATTGGGAATTTGAAATAAGTCATAAATTATATTTACATAAGTATATATATTATATATAAACACAAAATATATATACATAGATGCACAAGGGCACCCAAAACTTAAATGGAGTACCAACTGGCTATGTGCCACAATTTTTAGAGAAGTTACTTAAAATCACCCAAAAAATTGTTTAAATTACTTAAAACTAATTTATATTTCTCACTATTTAGTCACGGACCCCCTTTAAATCAGACGTGAGAAGATTCAAGCAAGACACAATGGTGGTGTTAGCACTTAGCAGACACTATTTGTTGTTGTGGCTCACGCATGTTCAGCTGTGCTCATGATATTCCCTACTAATTATGCAAATTAGCAACTTAAGCATACATGGGCGTGAGGGGAGGTTAGAGGGGGGTCACCTCCCCCCACACCCCGAATGTTTTGAAGGTGCTCACGAAGAATTTTCGAAGTTTTAGGGGATGCTTGTCCCGATGTGTCGGTGGCTTAAACTGACAAAACAGCAAACTTTTCCAGTTTTTGTCTAAAAAAGTGGCATATATAATCGGTGGTACCTCCGTCCGTATGCGTACAACTGTACGTCACGAGACAGACTGAATGAGCATATTGTGAAGGAAATATTCGGAACAAAGTTTAGAAAATTTCCTTCCACGAGCTACGCTAAGCGCCAAAGTTATTTCCCGTCTAAAGTTCTTCCAAAAATGATAACATAATCTAAAAGTTATCGGCCACAATTTCAATTTTCCAATCGCCTATGATGAATGAAAGCAGACCGTTATAATTATAAAGGCTGTGAGTCTTTTCAGTTATAAACCCCCCCTCAGTCCGGAATTCATAATTTACTGAACAGATTTTTATAATTTGCCGATGCACTTACTCTTGACCTCAGGACTTCAAAAATACAACTTTTAAAAAATTAACTTGTTTAAAAATTTCACAATGCATCTAAGGATCTTTCATAAATCATTATCACATCACCCAAGCTTAATCGGGTTAACCCCCACCCAAGATTAGTTCTATATATATTCTCCACGCAAGAATTTATAAATGCAACAGTGACGCAATGAGGTGTATTGGAGTGTGATGGCGTGAATAGGATAAGCTAAACTGAATTAGCTAGATTACTGTGTGTGTGTGTGCACTTCACTAGCATCCATGGGGACACCCTTGACTCACCCTGACCCTCAAAACTACGCAATACTAGTTGTTGTTTATTATGTGGCAATTTTGCTACTGATTAGGATTCTGTATTGAAACTCCATAAAAACTAGTTCTGATCACGCACAGGGGTGGACGCGGGTCGAAATTTTCGACCCGCGACCCAACTCAACCCACGGCTCGACACTCGTGGGTAACCCGCGCCATAAAACCCGACCCGCGACCAACTTTGACCCACCACTCCATAACCATAACGTACATTATACAGGGGCGTGTAGCCAGGATTTTGAAAAGGGGGGGTGTCGTACCTTGTCCTTGCTGACTTATTTAAACTCACTAATGCGGGGTCTGAGCTCAGCCCCCAGAATCCAATTACAGTACAGATTGATACTAACCCACCCTGCAGCCGGCTGCGGCAGCACTAAGCGGCCGGCTGCAGGCGCTACGTACGTACGCAAAGTAAGTAAACGAATAATCTCACTCTTTAATAGCTGTCATGTTTGTGTGAACCTTGTGAAATATGGGACACAAGTGGCGGTCAAATCCTGATGCCAAAACTTTGTGCAGCCGGCATCACAAACTAACGCAGCCGGCTGCGGCAGCGCCTGCAGCCGGCCGCAAAGTGCTGCCGTAGCCGACTGCAGGGTGGGTTAATTTCGATCTGTACTGTATTTTTACACTTATTGGCGAAGTGGCTTACATGACAAAATGTAAATTTGGTCGTTTAAAGTAAATAAACTAACTGTTGCGGGGGTCTAGGGGCGGCAGCTCCAGAAAAAAATGGAGTTTTCTCCATTTTTTGGACAAATTTGGTCAACTGGAGACGTAATCAAAAAAATTTTCCGACAGGTAAATTAAAAACAAAAGATGGGAATTTCATATCAGACAGTATATTACACAAGCATATATACGTTTTCATGAAAGTTAACAACAAATCCATAGAGTTTGCAGGGGTCTGGGCCTGGGGTGGCAGCCCCCAGGAAAAAATTTTTAGAATTTATTAATTTTTAGGCCTAATTTTGTCAATTGGAGACGTATCAGAAATTTTTTGGCAGGACTATAAAAACCAAGGGGGGACCCTTATCGACAATTTCTTCATGTTCCTGTTTACGCGGGTCGGAAAAATTTTTTCGACCCGCGCAGCCTGAAGTGGATACCCACGGGTCGACCCACGGCTCAAATTTTCCGACCCAACCCAACCCAACCCGCGGGTACCCACGACTCGCGTCCACCCCTGATCACGCAACGTTAACCGAAAGAAAGCAGTTGACTATTTTGTTTAGCATTTTTTGAACTTGAGCATTAAACATTAACTTGAAATTTCTGTTTGTTCCTGTTCCTATGTCCTTAGGGACAAGAGTATGAACCGCGCTTAATCCAATCCAAAACTACAACTGTACGATTCAATCAATTTTATTTTCAATAATGTAGCACACGATTACAGCTAAATTGAGTAGTATAGTATGTATTAGGACAAAAAAGTTAAGCCAATTTCATTTAAGTTAAAGTTAAAGTAAGGCTCAGGGGGTAATTTAAGTTAAAGTTAAAGTAAATCCAAAATCACTGACTTTTATATAACTTTTTTAAAATAACTTTTATTTAAAGTTAAAGTAAGGGTATTTTTATTTAAGTTAAAGTTAAAGTTAGAGTTTCACCCCTAACTTTTTTAGTTTAAGTTAAAGTTAAAGTTTAACTTTTTTGCCCTAGTATGTATGTACGTTGCTATCTTCAATTAAAACACAATAAACTTTTATCGACCCAAAAAAATCGGCACCCACAGCAAAAGCTGCGATTGCAGCCCAAGTTTATAAACCTCAAGGGCCCCCGGTACAAGTTGACAGCCGGTTCCTACTTTTCTTTAAGGACACAGGCACAGGCACAAAGTCAAATTTCGGTCAGCTGCTGTGAAAAATTGACCCATACAATCCAGAAAGTAACCTCAACTATCGTCATGCAAAAAAATTGGCATATTTGGCTGTCCAGAGTATTTCAAGGACAAGTATGAACCGGGCCTTAGTCTAATAATGAGTCTGTAAGTAGCGAAAGACAGGGCGGGCACTTAATGGCTGGTGGTCTGCTAAAGAACCTGTTTCCAGCTCTTTATGGCTTCCGGCGATAAAACTTGCTGGTAATCTGGGCTCGCCTAATGACGTCTAATGGACCAATCTGCCCCCTGGCCTACCACAAATTACCCCATCACTCATTTGCATATCACAGAACACGGCCTACACTGGTCACTATATATACAGGGTCAATATATATCACCGTACATGGGCATGAGGGTTATCATGGGTGGGTTCCAGCCACCCCCCCGATTGGCAGCCTTACCCCCCCCCCCCCCAGATAGGTGTTTCAGCCCACCCCCCCCCGTTCCAGAATGGTTGGAAGGTACATACATACGAGACGGCAAAATCAGTGGCTCATAAAGCAAAATGGTGGCTCACAAAGAAAAAATAAGCGGAAAAGTTAATGCGCCCCCCCCCCCAGAATTAGCTAGCTGCCCACGTATGGTCACTATCATAAAAATGTTAAAGATGGAGTAGTTTTTTGCAATTATAGCGACAAAACATAAGAAATCTGAATGAATGAACTAGTAAAAACAATGATTATAGAAGATACTGTACACTCGATGACTAAATGCTCCTTTCGTAATGAAATCACACATTATTTTTATTAGTTTTGTCTCAGTGTTCAACAGATTTTGGTCAGACTCAAGTTCAGTTGTATTTCGACAAATGGGTACCTCAGGCTCAGGCTCAGTTCATTCATCCCTTATCTTTTGTGCAGAAAAAACAGTGCCCCAGGACCAAAAATTTGCGTTGATGACAGTACAATGGGTTCAAAAAATGAGCAAAAAGCCAAAAACACACGACAAACAGCAGACTTTTAACAGAAAATTCTGATTTTCACGAAAAAAAATTCTCGCAATTTCATTTCAAGCTACGTCACGAGTAGAGCAAGTCCCTAACTTAAAAAATCTGGGATAAGCTGCACCAACTGAGGCCCCGTGTACAAGTATATATTATTGCCCCCTTCCAACACAATTCTGAGGAACAATCTGCCTTGATTGCCCCCTCCCTCTCTACGGATACACTCGCTTGCGAATCGAAACTTCCGCCACTCCAAAAAAACTGATGAGCACCGCGACCGCACCCCTTGATATCTCGGGAAAAATTAGAACAAAAACGGATAAAAATACGCCGAAATAACTAAAATAACTACGGCGTTAGCCATTCCATAATATGTCCAGAGGGTATATAGGTACCTTCTTCATTTTTAGTCAAAAATACATTATGTTATTATTTTATTGAACAGAATCATCACAACAGGCAAGCGTGAATATTCAATACAGCTGTTGGTTTTACATGTTATAGATAAGCAGCACCCCCCCCCCCGTCACGAAGTAGGGACCCCCTTCCCAGATCCCAAGGCTTCTTGTATTTTACGTTTTCGCTCCAAACGCGTTGTTTCTGTAACAAAGCAATATAATAATAAATAAAAACATAAAATATATACTGTAAAAAATATGTACAACTAGAGCCAACATACAAGAGAAAGCAAAAGTTCTATAAAATGGGCCCTAACTAACATGTTTCATTTATGTCTGTATTCCTATGAAATTTATGCCAATTTTTTTACCAAATTTTTGGCCAAAATTCTGCTATTTGTAAATAAATATTTACAAGTTGCGATTTTTTTCACAAAAACACAATAATATAATATTTCGTCGAAATTGCACAAGGGGTGATCACAATTTACAAAATGGGCAGTCATAATGTCGGTAAAAGCCCTATCCCCAAGAATAGAGCCCCGTGGTGAACTACAATCAAACCTCCTATACTGCACTTCCCAAGCACGTAAATTATGAAGAGAAAATGAAGGTATACTGCATATCATAACATTTACGAATTATTAATTATAGATGAAAAATAGTGAGTGTTCTAGGTTATACGCAACATACCCGTATTTACAATATTATATAACAAGTATAACATAAGGTATGTATAAAAATTACATATAAATAAATATAAAATAAAATAATACATAAACTACCATTAGGAATACTGTTAGCCTGTTGCAGCTGGTGAATGCACTGGTCCTTGTGGTGCTGCATCAAAGCGCTCTCCACAGAACGCATGCTACCTAAAAATATAACAACATAACAAATAAACACAGTACAACAGTCAGTAAATACTAAAGTACAACATGCAACGGGGTCACAATTTTAGAGAGACTTTACAGCCAAATTTTGATGAACCTTTCTCCCCCGATCGATCAAAATACCCTTAATTTAGCAAAATGTTACTTTGAAAAAAATTCACATTTTACCAAACTTTGCTCGAGGTTGGTAGCGAATTTTGGGCGGGGGTGGGTGACCCGCGGCGGCGGGGAGGGCTGTGGAGCCACTTTTCCACTTGTTTCCTCTTCGTGAGCCACCTTCATAACATTTTGAGGGGTTGAACCACCTGTCTTGGGGGGCGATAAAGTTGTTTCTCTTGAAGACCCCCCAAACCCCCCCACGCTTATATGTGGAAGGATACAAAGACAAATTACACCACACATGTGCACCTGACGAATACCATTACGGGGGTGCAAGTCGCACTGGGGGGGAGAGAGTGGACCTTTCTATGGGGGAGCGAGGTCGGGTTGGGTGGGAGCAATCCCTCCCATGCCCATGTAATATATATGGCTCACACCCCCCACTCAGTACCCACCGCCAATATGAATGGTCCGTAGCGTGGCCAGCCTAGCACCGATTCTGACGACGAAGGCAATAGCACTGGCCACCAGTTGAAAAGCCTCCGCACCCACGCGCACAACCACGATCCCCGTGTCAGCTCGGTACAGCTTCACTGAAACAACAACACTAGCAAATTGGGGGAGGGCACATACAGCCACCCATAGCCCACTAATACTCTCACTATCCTCTGCATACATGTATAAGGGGGGATGGGGAATACCCCCCCTTCCAAGTCCAAAGTTCACTTTCTATATTTTGACGTACGCTAAACGTCACGTCACAGGGTCATGTGACCCATCATTTGATAGCTCTAACAATTCCCTCTCAAATGACGTTAAAATTTTAATTGTACCACTAGCCTATCAAAAGTTATGGCCCCTGAAAACTTTTCCTAAAAGGGGCTAATTGTACAGATCACCCCATGGGTGATCAAATTCCACAACAATTGAGTTTAGGCAAAAATGTAAAATTTTTTTGCTCATTTTTCAAAGAATGTGACATAAAACAGACTTAACTAAGATAAATACGACATGGTCGAACTAGTCTAAACTAGACGCACTAGACTTGTATTAAAATTAATATTAATATTAAAAATATTTGAAGCTTCTATTTATATTAATATTAAAAATAAAATCAGAGAAGCTATTTATATTAATATTAATATTAAAAAAAATTCGGCTGGCTATTTATATTAATATTAATATTAAAATAAAATCGCAGTTCTATTAATATTAATATATATTTATAGTAAATATTTTTGGGGTCTCCTATTTATATTAATATTAATATTAAAATTCCAGAGCACTATTAAAATAACGGTACCGGAGAGTGAGTTCTTGGCAGTGCCAGCACCATAGTCCCCGTAAATCTGGACGAGCGCCTTCCAAATGGCCTGATATATCTCCTTGTCCACGGCCGCCCCCAGCTCCCTCCCCGCCACCCGCATTGCACCACCTTCGCACACGAACACCTCCAACAGAATGTACCTGAAATACGACCATTGGACAACTCAGCTTTGAACTTACATTGACACACAGCAAACTTCAGTCGGACCAAGAGTACATAATAGTGTCTCATTGTTACATGTTTCTTCTTCTTGCACCCACGCCCAACGGCCCAGGGGCAGCGCGGGCAGGGGCGGGTCCACCGGAGGGTCGACCCGCCCCACCTACCGGATATATCCTGTAACGTCCAAAGCCCTCCCCCAAAGAACTTCGCCAATTGGCTTCGGGATCCCCCATATTCTAAGTCGTTCTACCAGGGTGGCGCGACACGACGCCAGCAGGTGTTCTTCTCGCCACAGGATCTGCAGCGACTATCCCGAGCTTCCCATACCGGTGTAGTGTCCCTGGTCCGGGGACTGGTCCCCAGCCTGAGTTGAGCCATTGTCACTTGCTCCCATCTGCTCAGGAGTGGGGTGTCCAACGGGGGGGGGGCTGGTGTGCAGTATGCGCAATCTGACTTTTTGCACTTCTCGCATGCGTGCGCTGATACAGGCATTGACTGTTGGCGCTGCCTGTATGTATAAGACATTCTTCTGCCTTCCGTCAGAGACGAAGTGGAGGTAGATGTACGCGGAGATTGGACAAAAAATTACCTAGCTTAAAAAGTATATATTACCAATCAGCCCGCAGATTCCGAGCTATGCACTGTAAACACTAAGGGTGGATTTCACAAAGGTGGTTTAACGATGGTTTTATAAAACCATGGTTTAAGGGCTAGTTTTAGCGAGACAACGCATTGAAATTTAACCTTATATGCCTTACATGCACGTTCTAAACTACCGTTTGCATTGCACGAAGGTGGTTTAAGAAAACCAGCGTTCAGATTTTTAGATTATTCTGCTCAAATTGAAAACCAGCACCGAGGCTGGCTTTCAAATTATTTCATTGTTTCTATCATTCACATTGAATATAAGTTATAGCTGTTTATGCTTGAAATTCGTTATTTTTTCGGTTTGTTGTCAGTATGTTTTCATTTCAACAAGCATGCTTTATAGAGCAGCTCTTTTGAAAACTTTTCTTTGTCATGTTTGTTATTGTTCTGGTTGAATTCCCATGTATCACGACGTCATATACCCTGGTCAAACAGAAAGCGAGTCCAGCTGCATTTTAACTTCCAGATTTATTTGTAAACAATTTTTTACACACTACCTCCAGACTTAATCAATTAATTTGATTTGATATTGATTTAATGTGGGCTTAATTGATTTGATTTGATTTTATGTGGGCTTCTCAAAAATCAACTGATTTAATTTGATGTAGCCCATCTCAAAAACAAATTGCTTTGATTTTTGATGCATCAAAAATCAAAACTGCATCAATCTAGTTTTGATTTGATGCAGTTTCCACATCAAAACGTCCACATTCACGTCCGGCCGAACTTCTTCGCCGGCCCGGCCGCCGGCCGGCTGGAAAGACTTTAATATCATCCATTAATGCATACTTCACGCACTGGAGAAAACTTAGCAGCACCAAACCGAGAAAGAAAACCGCAAAGCAAAATTAACTCAAATTTGAAGGCAAGCAGCCTATGGTGAAACTTTTTCAATTTTTAGGCCAAATTTGTCCGGTGATTTTTTTAATAATTCGGTTTGATTTGTAATTTTTGACCAAAAGATCGAAAACTCATTTGTTTGTTCAATTTGTAGTTTTTTCTGAAAACTTTGCGAATTCAACAATCGAAAAACAAAAATAAAAAACGGACTTTTTAACGATTTTTTTATTTTTCATTTAGACTTAAACTTTTCAGTTTTAGTTTTCCGATTTTCGCTTCTAACTTTTGTTGGCAAAAAACGAAAATAAAAAAATGAAAACCAATATTGCAAAAAATTGAACATTTTTAAATTCCAATTTTTAATTTGACACAGTTAAAAAACGAAAATAAAAAATGGGAAATATCAAATTTGCGATATCGAAAAACGAACATGGAGAATTGAAACCCGAGAAATATTACTTATTTCGTCGATTCTCCATTTGACAGTGCACTGGAAAACATCAAAATAAAATACACAGTGGTTGGCATTAAATGGAATGAATATTTAGAATATGGGGAAGCGCAAGAAGAAGAAACAGAAAACTGAAAAATTTCAAATTCGTAAGTGGAACATATAGCTGACGTGCAAGGACAAAGGCTTATTATTATAATATAAAACCGTAAGTATAAAACTTTTATATTTAGCGTTTTACCAGGGTTATGCTGTCATAGTTAAACCAAGGTTTTGTTAAACCGCCTTCATGCAATGCGCTCTTAAAACCAAGGTTTTCCAAAACCCAGAATTCTTATATTCGTAACGAATCACACCATATTTTGCATTGAAATCTAATGAAAACTAGGCCTATAAAATGGCGAAAACCATGGTTTAACAAAACCACCTTTGTGAAATCCACCCTAAAAGTCGCTAGCTATGATGAGTGACAAGTAGTAAAAATTCATAATGAAATACCTGTTCTTTAGTTTCATGCTTGATTATGCCTTGTCTACTGTTAAAAGCACTGTGATATCCTCACGCAGTCTAGAATAAAGATAAGTGCGCACGTTTGAAACCAAGACGTGAGCTGTCTTGACGTGACCAACAACTCTGTCAAGCCTTGGTATTAAATAGTCGTGACTCATTTCCGCACCAATTTTTGCTAATAGGACGGGTCAAAAGTACAACCAAGTCTCAGACCCTATTCCTTTACCGGATTAAACGGACTGGACTTATTTTAGTCCGAGGCTTAGGAATGGTAAATCGGGTTAAACGGACTAAACTAGTTAAAATAAGTCAGCGGCTTAATTTTAGTCTGACCCTATTCCAAAACTACCACTAAACTAAACAGATTTAACATTAAAGCTTAACATTAGTGCATAGTTAAGTCCATTTAGTTCTATTAAAAAGCAGTGCTCTAAAAGTTAAGTCCGTTTAATCTGAAGGTTTCGGAATGGCCTTTTTAAGCATGATTTTTAAACCCTTTAATCCGGTACAGGAATGAACCCTCAGTGTTTGAGGCTAAGTTAAGCCCAAACCGACACTAATGATCTTAGCTCAAGCCTGATTTCAATTTTTGTTAATTCAGACGCACACACGCCTATAGGCTTGGGAAAAGTAAAATAAATATATGCACGAGCAGGCGTAACTACCAGAGAAAATCTCGTGGGTGGAGGTGTGGGAGTAAGGACACACACGGACAAAGAAGGGTTGATAGTTCTGATCGGGACACAATTTCAAATTTTACCGTTACAAGCGGTGTCTGCCTAGAGAGAGAGAATGCTATGCCCACATATAGACGACTATTTATTTAAGGTGTTTCAACCAGCTCGTATAGGGTGGTATCAAAAAATACTAAACAAAACACATCTCAATATAAAAGTGCAACATCAACGCAACTACCACATGAAAATATTTTATTAATATAACAAAACCACTATTAAACAGTAACAATTAACAATCCAAAAGTCAAACAATTCGGTAGGAATATTTACGGTGCGATCAAAATTAATTCCAATATTCACATTAAAAAACATTGCAGCAAAACTATTTTAAAACATTCAAGTCTAAATAGGAAAAGTTGCAAATGTCGTGTTGTAATCTGCAAACAGGCTCGCTTCTGTACTTTGTAAAAACTCGGGAGAGAGGCCCTAAACTGGTATTAAAAGCCAAGCAAAAAATAGCCTTTTCTAGAATTTTAGAAATTATTTGACGATCGAATTCGTTAACAGAAACAAGCAAACAGTAAATCCTTTCAAATTTTCAAACCCGTTATATGAATTTATATACTATGGTATATCCATTTACTGAACCTAAGAGAAATTAAGCACAAGAAGTATTAACATGTTGACCCCTTTGTATTCCGAACAAAACTTTGGTCCGAACAAAAACATAGCTCATAACTTACTGGGACGAACTTTCATGGCCCAAACACAACAACGTCTAATAAATACCGACGGCGTTTTTATAATAGTTATTTAAGCTTCATTTTCTAAATGAATAAAAATTTAAACTTTCTGGGCACAAAAAATACTATAAAAAATGCAACACCATAACAATCAACATGAGTTATCTCTTTTTCCCTTTCGCCCCCGCCCTCCTAGACTTGCCCAGGCGTCGGGCAGCTCCGCGTTTGGCCCCTCCGAGACGGTTTCGCGTCCCCTTTTTCTGCGAGTCAATATTAGCCGAACTGTCGGCCGTATTCGACTTCTGCCACTTCTTCTGGCCCCCTCGACCATATTTCTTGTCCTTGAACTGTCGCTTCTTGCTGGGTCCCCCCCTGGTGGGTCCTCCCTTCTGGGCCACCGTGACTCCGGCAGCCATCTCAGCCTTCACCTCGCCCAGAGCCCGGGCTAGCTGATCCTTGATTCCGGACCGGTGCTTTTTCACGGCGTCTTTCAGGGCTCGTTTTTCCCGGTTCCGCTCCGCTAGCACCTCCCGCTGCACCTTCACGCTCATCTTTCGCTGCAAGCGGAGGCGTTTGGCGGTGGCGGAGCGTTCCTTGGCCGTTTGGTCGGCCACCAGCCGTTCTCTTACCCGGCTCATATGGGCCTCCGATTTGGCCATTTCCGCAAAATAGTCCTCTGGCCGTTTGGTGGCCACGCCAAGGCCGGCCAGTCGCGGAATGGCCTGCAGCACAGCGGTCTGGGCCTGGCGGAAAAAGCCCATCTCTCGGGCAAAGTCGTCCTCCCGGGCGCCGGCGCTCTCTCCCCCCGGTGCCACCGAACCTACCGGTGCCTCCCCAGACGTCCCCGGCACCGTCACGCACAACCGGTCCAGCCACCCAAGCGATTCCTTTGTCAGCTCCGCCAATTTGGCCTAAACAACCAACAACACTAAGACAGAAATGAAAGGACGCTAGCCACGAATGAAAGAGTGAGTATTATTTAATAGAGTGACTGAACTATCTCTCTCTCTCCTGGTATTACCACTAGCTTTCACTTCACTCAAAATTTTACTAACATCGTGCACACGACTGTATACTTCTAAAGACCCGGGGCCTATTTCTTTACCGGATTAAACGGACTGGACTTATTTTAGTTTGAGGTTTTGGAATGACAAATCAGATTAAACGGACTAAAAGAGTTAAAATAAGTCAGCGGCTTAATTTTAGTCTGACCACATTCCAAAACTACCACTTGACTAAACGGATTTAAGGGGGTAGTGTCGCGAAAGCAGTCGATTTTGCGCGACTATTAAACCTTTTCAGTGAAAGACAGGTCATTGTTCTTTATATATACTAAAAATATGTTTTAAGGCAAATGTTTTTGCCAAGTTTCAGAAAAATTGATGCAGCATACAGTTAGCAGTGAAGTCACAAAGTCGGAAAAATGACGTTTTAAAAACCTATTCACATTCGATAATTTCGTCACAATTAAAAATTTTTTTGTTAAAATTCTTTACACAAAGTAAAAGCACATATACTCTAGTTTATGCACACAAAATTTAGTGCACATTGCTTGAGTGGTTGTGGAGTAATGGCTGTTTGAACTGTGAAACTGTACGTAACCTGTCAAGTACTCACAGCAATAATGATAAATTCTGAAAAATTTAGACACTTATTTTGAAATCAAAAGAAAAACGAACCTTTATTTTTCATTTTTCTTATTTGTGGCAAAAAATTGTGCGTCAAAACATTGCATGTGCTGCACAAGCTGGCCAATCTGATATCTGGCTTGATTTTTTGAACTTTTATGTCTCTATTGTGTGATGTCTGGCTCACAAATGGTGATTGGTTAAAAATATTGGTAGATATTGGTAGTCTAGTGTCTGCCAGTATTTATTTGACACCATATGGCATTTCACTAGTTTCTCAGTGAACGTACAAGTTCAAAGCACAAAGATCTCTTTTTGCAACCTATGAGCAAAACTGCTTTCGCGACACTACCCCCTTAAGGGGGTAATTGCGTTTTTAGGTGTTTTTTTAAAAAGCCATAGCTCAGCGTTTACAGATTCAAATCACAAGCGGTCTTTTGCATTAGGTAGAACAATATCTTTCCTAAATGTATGCCATGCCTTGAAATTTAACCTGTGATATTCTTTTCGGTATAAGCGACTAAAGAAAGGTCCTTTCCAAAATATTAAAATTTTTTACAAAAAGTTTGCGCCACAGCTCTGAATCATACGATTACCTGTTGAGGCTGAAAGTTGGCAAGTTTGTTGACATGTTTAAAATCCCCAGGCATGTCCCCCACTTTTTTAATAACTAGTCAATTTTCTGAGAAAATAGCTGAAAAGCAAACGCACCGAAAATGTAAGATATTTTCTTGTAATTAAAACCCTCTAAAAATGTCCACAGGTGAAATTTCAAAAAAGTGAGAGACATGCCTGGTGATTTTGACCCTTACAATACTGTCCCAAAAATTTATGCTGAGGCGTCACTTATAACTTGAGTACTGGTGGCGCAAAGTTTACATAGAAATCACAAAAACCTCGAAAACGCAACTACCACCTTAACATGCACGCTTAACATTAGCGTGCATAGTTAAGTCTGTTTAGTCCGATTAAAAAGCAGCGCGCATCCGAAGGTTTCGGAACGGCCTTTTTAAGCATGACTTTTAAACCGTTTAGTCCGATTATAATTAACCCTTTAATCCGGTAAAAAAATAGGCCCCCGGTTATATATCCCCTCCCCTACCCCTAAAAAAGTTATGAGTTGTCCATATCACAAAAGTCAACTTTTTTCAACAATCTGTAATCTATACAAAGCATATGCCGGCTGTTATGGGTATATATGTACGCACGTAAAAACTATATATTATATATATACATTGACAACTTATGACTCATTTATTTTATTCCTTATTTAATTGATTCCTTATTTCTTTACCGTGAGGCCATGCGTGTTATTGATGAGCGGCCGTTTGGCCGGAGTGGCCACTAGCAAGCTGCCCTTCAGTTTGCCTGCCTTCAGGGCCTTCTGCAATTCCAAGTCCGAATCCTCACTCTCCTCCCCGTCTGTTTCCAATTCACTGGCCACCGCTTCTGAACCACTCTCCGAGTCCATACTCTTTAGCAATCTACAGTATATAAATAGCAAAACACTAATAAACATATTATTATATAGGTTTAATTCCTAGCATACATGTATGAGGGGGGAGTCCAAAAAATTGGGCAAAATTGGATAAACATGGCACTTTTTGTCGAAAAATTGTCATAATTTTGCTTTTGCAAAATTTAGTGTTGATCAGGGGGAAGGTTCCCAAAAATTTGGTCGGAGAGACCACCCCAAAAGTTTGACCCCGCAACATGTATGTATATATACATGTACACAATCCCTACGTATAGCAGGCGTCCAGGCGGGGAAAAAACCCACCTCATTTTATGGGAGAAAACCCACTCCGGTTCCGGACTTGGGTCAAACTGCAGAACAGAGGGAAAAATTATTGGTGAATAGGGGTCGAATAAGCCCCTTAGGGGTCGAATAAGTCGGAAAAACTGCATTCTTTCGATCCCGGCCCCTATATCGCCTAAACCTAGGGGGGGGGGTCAAAATCGAACGCTGTTTCGAATAAGCTAAGTTAGAAGTTTGTAGGATGTCAGCGGTAGATGGACATCAAACTTTGTCCAAAAATTAAACTTTATATACATGAAATTTTTCGCGCAAAATTGGATTTAGGCAAAAATACTCCATGAAATAAAAACCTGCTGCTACCATTGAAAGAGCAACAGCTACTATAGTGGTGCGGGGGAAAACCCTATTTTCAACTTTTCGGGTCCTCCTGCGCTCCACATAAATCGGATCCATTAATGCCTTTAATTAAAAAAACCCTAATACGGGGAACAAACCCTACCACTTTTTTCGGCTGTTCTATTAGCAGTGAGTATAAACTCAATTGCGTCGTATTCTACAACTCTTAGGCTGCAGTATGAACTAAAAAAACCGTTTCTCCGAATGACTTCTGCATATATAAATATGCATTTTTAATATTTAAGTGGATTAAAAATAGATTTTTGCGCTTATTACGTTAGAAACGATGGCCAAACACCGCCCGCGTCTAATATTTTTGGATTTAGGTGGTACACAGCAGCTAAAGCCTACATATTCCAAAAAATGCCAAATTTTGGTGAAACATTACCAAAACAGGTTTCGTACGGGGTGTCGGGGTATGGGCCAAAACGACAAAAAAAAGACGTTTTGCGGCCAAATAAACGGTTTCAATAAAGTGTACACATGTTCTTATCTCAGATCAGTCAACTTTTGTATTAACAATTTGTGAGTTTAGCAAAAAATTGCCGCCAAAAAATAGGGTTTTTTCTCCGCAATAGATTTTTTTCCCCGCACAAACTTTGACATTTTACAGGTAAACCACAACGTTTATATATCTCTGTTTTTGAGCTTCAGAAGTATAGAGAAAAGGTAACCCTCTTGAAAAGTGCAAACAACGTTGGCCAAAAGTGGTTTTGTGAAAAATTATGACAAGTCAAAAATTTGTAAAATTTTGTCACTTTGGAATTTTTGTTGTTGTTTTGTTGTTGGGTTGTTTTCCCCGCAAAACGCGTAGGGTTTTTTTTCGCACTACTATAAATGCTGAAAAAAATTTGTAAATCGGTTCAGGCTTTGAAAAGTTACAAAACTTTTTCTGAAGCTACCAAGACCATGGTGATTGAAGCGTACAGCACAAGTGAGGTTCAGTACAAATTTATGGGCTATATCTGCGAAATGTTTTAAAATATGAAGCTATCACAAGAAAACCAGTGGTTCATAATTTTCTGTTACGTTTTTCCTATTATATACAGATTTTCAGATGTTTTTACCCTTTCCATTCAGAGACATTTTACAGACTTTCAGAGGAATTTCAGATAAATTCCAGAGAAATTCAGGGGAAATTCAGAGAATTTTACCCACAATTCAGAGACTCTGAAATTCAGATTTTTATCTGAAAAAAATGTTACTGGCTGTTCAGATAAATTTCAGATAATTTTTACAAGAGTTTCAGATAAAATTTCCAGGTTTTATGTGAAAAAGATGTGAATTTTCTCTGAAGCTTCATGTAAAAAGTATCTGAAATTTATCTGAAAACCCAGTAACATTTTTTTCAGATAAAATTCAGAGTCTCTGAATTCTGGGTGAAATTCTCTGAATTTCCCCTGAACTTCTCTGAAATTTATCTGAATTTCCTCTGAAAGTCTGTAAAATGTCTCTGAATGGAAAGGGTAAAAAACATCTGAAAAATCCGTAACCGAAAAAATTTTACAGAAAATTCAGATTTCCTGGTTTTCCTGTGCTATCACAAGAAAACCAGTGGATCATAATTTTCTGTTACGTTTTTCCTATTATATACAGATTTTCAGATGTTTTTACCCTTTCCATATCCATTCAGAGACATTTTACAGACTTTCAGGGCAAAATTCAGAGCAATTTCAGAGAAATTCAGGGAAAATTCAGAGAATTTCACCCAGAATTCAGAGACTGAATTAAATCTGAAAAAAATGTTACTGGCTTTTCAGATGTTCAGGAAATGTGGGTTTTGGCCAATATTTTGAAAAAATGAACACGCATCGTAAGAACAAAAGTTGTTCAGCCTTAAATTTCCTTCAATTTAATGTGCATATCACATTTTTCGGCCATTTTTCATCAAGAAAAATACATTTTCACGGAAACAGCTTTACAAGCCAGTGCATTTACACGTATGTAATGATTTTAAAAGATTAAAAAACACTAGCAGCTGTGCTTTACTTGAACATACTTAAGGGGGCGCTCTGAGTAACTTCCAATAAATCAAATTGCTATAATTTTTTGTTTCTTGTTGATACGAACTTTTTTGCTCAAGTGAAATCAAGATGAACACCAGGCAAGCATTTTTGCAAAGTTTTATGAGTCACGGAATATTTTAGCAAATTTTATGACTGCATCAAAATTGAAATTTTGAAAAATTTGACTAATTTTTGAAATGACGTAGCTCAATGCTGCCTCAACCAAATTTAACAATCCATAGCTTAAATTAAAGACAATTATCTTGCCGAGGTGCCATTTTTATCGAATTTTCGTTACCGGCGACAAATTTTTAGTTATTTTAATTTCTATCAAAAGTGACGTTTTATAAAGCCTATCATATTGAGCCAAATCATAATAATTACAATTAAAGAAGTTCGGCACCTCCACCTACATCTGCTCTAACAGTCTGCAAAGTTTCAAGCAGATTGGTTTTCGCAGCTGACAGTAATCTTAAAAAAATGTACGCTATAGCCCAATTTCAGAAACCTGAAGTTTGCCTACACATACGTATTTTCCAAAAAATAGAGCTAATTTTTCTGTACTGAAATCCGTTGAGAAAAGTTTCAGAAGCCAAAAAGTAGCTAACGAAAAATTAGTTTGAAAAATAGTGTATTTTTGTCAATATCGGTCAACGTATTCTGGATATTTTTTTAGAAAAGTTTGCCTACACAAACGACATTTTGAAAAGTTGCAACTAGCAATTAGCTACAAAGAACTGTTTCAAAAAGTACCAAAAGCCATATAGAATTTTTTGGTATATCGATTTAAAGATTTTTTCCCATTGAAAAATAGGTTAAAATTTCAAGTTGAACCAAATTGGACGTTATATACATCAAATGAAAGCTAATTTAATTTGCAACAAATTTTCTTCTTGAGTTAATTAACGAAAACTTACGTGAAAAATTTTATCGCCCAAAGTCGGTTATTCAGAGCGCCACCTTAAGGTGGTAGTAACGAATGTGCAGTGATTTTTAAATTTTTGAAAAAATTTAGTTGATTCAAACTGTATTTTTTGAAAATAAAGTCTGTAAAAAATTGATACATATACACAAAATGGCCAATGAAGTTAGCAGGATCATGTGAAAAATTTTTAGGAGCAAGCCAAGCCAACAAGCCAAACTACACAACAGGAGAATGGAAATTTAACAGTTTTGGCCACTTTTCTAAGCGCATGCGCAGCGCATAAACACAAAAATGAACATGAATAAACTTTTGCAAATTTTCTAGACCCAAAATTAAAATTTTTCAAATTGCTTATATTTTTGCGCAGATATAGAACCCGAAAGTTGAGTGTGAATAGAAAGTTTTTACTTTGAAACCATATATTTCATTTAATAATTGACAAATTATGAAATCGTGCATTTTGGGTCTAGATAATTTACTTTTGAATATTTGTGCAATTTTTTGTATGTTTTTGTTGTTAAAACTCTTCAAAAAGTGGCCAGATTTGAAAGTGCTCAAAAACGCCAAATTGGTCTAGTTTTAACACGTGCCATACAAATCATCTTCACAGTTGTACAATAAAACTTTGCTTAAATGTAGAAGAAAAGTAGCGCTTTTTAACGGTATAAAAATTATGCTCTAAAGTTAATTCATTATTGAATACTAGCCTGTTGAAAAACACTGCACATTCGTTACTACCACCTTAAGGTGGCGCTTCGAGAATTTGTTTTTTGACGAATTATTTTTTCTGGAGCAAAATCGACACATAGTTCTTGAAGAAAAGTTGTTCAGAATGTGTTCAGGAGTCGATTGATGTGTATAACTCAAATGTAAAAAAAAATTGAAAAAATCCGAAAATTTGAAATTTGCGTTTTTGTGAATATTTTTCTAATATGACCAAACTAGAAAAAAAGTGCGCAAAAAATCGAAGTAAAAATAAATTACTTTCTTTTTTGATAAATAGACAAACATAGTTGAAGCAAACGTCTGTCAAATCAAGCCATTCGCACAGAAAAATAAAAACATGCAGCAAGCCAAACAACTTTTCAATAAAAAACCAAGGTTTTTTGCCAAAGGGCACAGATTCCAAATCGCATGTTTTGAGTTGAGACATAAAATTTTGACACAATATATAAGAATAATCAAAGAAACTGACTAACTTTTATTTTTTTAATAAATGGACTTTGAAGCGAGATACTTGTTGTTAAAGCTGCATAAAAAATTAAAAATCCTTATAACTAAAAATTTAAAACGAAATTCACAAAACAAAAAATTTATCATCCCAGACGTTTGAAAACCTTTCAAATGAGCTATAAATTGTCCAAATTGATAGAGTTTGAATTGAGTTATGTGTGCCCTGTAAATAGGGTTTTCGCAAGTCACGTGACATACACAAAAAATGAATTGAGTCAAATAATTTTGCAAAATTGCTCAATTTGATACCGCGCACCTTGCTAAATTCCAATATAACCCTGAAAGTAAGAATTTACAATTTTTGAAGTACGTGCAAATTCTCGGAGCGCCACCTTAAGGTGGCGCTCAGGGGAACCGACTTTGGCGTTTAATTTTTTTCAGCGACAGTTTTGACCATAATGTCTTGAAGGAAAGTTGTTCAAAATAAAAATAGCTTTCATTTGATGCGCATATTGTGATAAAAAATTTTTTTAATTTTTTGGACAATTTTGTAGCCGTGGCAAAAAAATTTTGTTTCCATATAAAATGATTACTCATATCATTGAAATATGCGGTTTCTTAGCTTTAAATTGATGTATTAAACTTGAGAATACGTTGAAGTTTTGCTGAGTTACATATTTAGCCGCGAAAATAGCGAATCCAAAATGAAAAACCTACAAAGCTGATAAATCTTCGAAAATGTCAAATTTTTGATTTAATTTCTTAAAAAATTGAGTATGGCTTTTTGTAACTTTTTCAACGGAAATATGCAGTCCTAGGAAAGGTCTAATTTTTGAAAAAGTGAAACGTGTGGGCAAACCTTACATTTTTGCGTAGCGAAATCGACTACTTTTTTTGGACCTGGGTCCCAGCTGCCGTTTGCGATTGAGTTGAAAATTTGCACAATGAAAGAAAGAATATAAATGCAGACGTGAAAGTTTTTCGATTTTCAAATTTTGGCCCGCAGCACTTTTTGTAGTCGCTCAAACACGACTGATTTTTGAAAAATCGATTTTTTGCAAAGTCAAAAATAAAAATAAAAAATCGAAGATCAATCACGTCTAGATTTTTGAGAGATCTTTCTATTGATACCAAGATCATCAAAATCGGTTAAAGTTTCGCTGAGCTAGGTCAAAAACAAAATTAGTGTGAATAGGAAATTCGACATGGTCATAAAATTTGACACATTCACATTAAAGTGCTGAACTGTATTGTAAATAGGTTTTTTTGATGTCTCTTTGATATACAATTAAAGTGGTATTGCTATTTATTGCATGAGCTGAGCGCCAAACATGAGTTTTGTTGCTGAGCGCTACCTTAAGGGGGCGCTCCGGGAATCGGGGGTTACGTTGAAAACTAGCAAAAAAATTGGCAAATGTCTAACTTTACTACACATATATGTACTATGGCACAAAAGATGACTGGAGGCAAAATTTCAAATCACGTGATCATGTCACGTGACTCCCAGAGCACCAAACGTGAGTGGATTTTCGGCAAACAATAACTCTGCTTATGCTTTACGTATAGTCACACTTTATATACCAAAATGTAGCTTATGTGCTTCTCTAGTTAAACATTATTTTGGTTTTTAACATTTATGTCAGGTTTGGATAAAAAATGTCATTATGTGTTTTCGAAGTCGAACTCTGAGCAATAAAATTCGTATAAAAAATTTTCTAAGCTTTATTTTAAAAAACTAAAAAAATGTTCAACTGCGCAGAGCCTAAGGCTATAATTGTGCAAAATTTTGTAGAAAAATAATTTACCAGCATTTTATAATCGAATGCCGAAAAATTGGTTTTGTATTCACACAGCCTATATTTGACTCTGCTGCTTCTAAAAATGATTTCTTGTGCGATTTTTTTGCACAGAACGCAACAAAATTGTTTTAATTTTTCATTACGACTAATAAAATCTACGTATCGTCTGTTTGGAAAATCTCAAAAAGCGTTGATGCACTGGCTTACTTGCTGAATTTGTGTAAAAGTCGAATAAAATCAGTAAATTGTCCAATTGTTTCCAAATTTTTTTCTATGGAGATATGCACGTCAAAACATCAGAAATAGTATTTTAGGCAACTTTCCTTCAAGAATGATGGGTCATTTTGGCTGTTTTTAAAAAATACGACCCAAATCCTTGATTCCCGGAGCGCCCCCTTAAAAACTTTCTATGTTTTATTGAGTGTGGTGCAATTTTTTTTTGTAACATAAAGCAGTATTTTTTGCATGATGCTGAAATAAAGTGCGTGTGAATACAATCGCAAATTTTCGGCTGGCGATTTTAAAAAATTGGCTCTACGAGGATAATTAAAACTTGGCACATAAACGCACCTCGTTGTTTTCGAGCGGTCGCAAAATTTTTATTTGATTTTTAGCAAATCTATAGTACCGTATTTCCTCGAATAGAGCCCCAGGGCTTTTATTTTTTCGTGAATGTTCAGATGGGGGTTCTATTCAAAGCAGGGGTTCTATCAAAGACACGGGCTATATTTTTTCGTGAAGATTCAATTGGGGGTTCTATTCAAGGCAGGGGTTTTATTTATTTTGTGTGAAATTTCAATAAGGCTGTAAGTAAAATTACGTCAGCTGCAGATGGCGAAATTTTCAGAAACTGTCGAAAATGAGTAGCCAGCCACGCACAAAATATTGTCAAGTTAGCCTGCGGTGTAACTTGGTGTTGAAAGAAAGTCATCCACACTTAGAATTCTAAGAGGTACATGTAACGGGGTCAAAATTTAAAGGAGTTCTTAAAATTTTGAGAACCCTTTCCCATTGATATGTATTTTCAAATTTAAAATCGAGGGCGAAATGTGAAAAAATGGCCGTTTTTTAAGCCCGCCAAATTTGAGTGATTTTTCATTTGGCGTAACTGCTCAGGCCATGGGCAAAAATTGTAACAATTGGATTATAAAGGTTGAGAATTAGGCTACCAAATCATGCAAAATTTAACTGTGTCTTTATTAAGGTGGCGCTCTGAATAACCGACTTTGGGCGATAAAATTTTTCAGTGAAGTTTTCGTTGGTTAATTCAAGAAAAAAAGTAGTTTAAAATCAAGCTAGCCTTCATTTGATGTACATAACGTCAAATTTTGTTCGACTTGAAATTGCAAACATTTCTTCAGTGGGAAAAAATCTTTAAATTGATATACCAAAAAATTCTATATGGTTTTTAATACTTTTTAAAACAGTTCTAAGTAGCCAATTGCTAGTTGCAACCTTTTTTAAAGTCGTTTATGTAGGCAAAGCTTTCTAAAAAAATTTCCAAAATACAGTGACTAACATTGATAAAAATACACGCTTCTGACACTTTTCTCAATAGATTTTAGTACAGAAAAATTAGCCCTATTTTTTGGAAAATACGCATGTGTAGGGAAACTTCAGGTTTCTAAAATTCAGCTATGGTGCTCATTTTTTCAAGATTACTGTCAGCTGCAAAAACAGATCCAATTGAAACTTTGTACATAGTTAGAACAGACCTATATGAAGACACCGATATTCTTGAATTGTATTTTTTATGATTTGGCTCAATATGACAGGCTTTCTAAAACGTCACTTTTGATAAAAAATAAAATACTAAAGAACTGTCGCCACTAATTAAAATTCGCAAAAAATGGTGTCACGACGAGACATTTTTCTTTAATTTAAGCTATTGAGTGTTAAATTTGGTTGAGGCACCGCTGAGCTACGTCGTTTCAAAAGTCAGACCAATTTTGCAAAATTTCAATTTTGATGTTGTCATAAAATTTGCTAAAATGCTTCCAGAAGTTTGAAACTTGGCAAAAAACGTGACTAGTGTCTGTATTGGCTGCACTTGAGCAAAAAATTACTTATCAGCAAAAACAGAAAAATCATAGCAATTTGATTTATTGGAAGTTACTCAGAGCGCCACCTTAAGCAAAAATTTTGGATGAAGGGACGCACTGCGCACACAAAAACGTTTTTTTGTGCCTATGATTTACATGTAAAACTGAATTTTCAAGAGTCCCTAGTCAAAACTGGCAATAGCTATGGTTCCAGTTTTCTGTACATCTGGGATGCGCAATACGCCTTCACGAGAGTTACGATGTTTGTGAAATTGAAGTAAATCGGAGAACCTAAAATTTTTTTATATACAAGTAGCCCCCACTTGAAGGTTTTTTCTGCCTAGAAAAGAGGGTGCGTCCCTAGGTTAGAGGGCCTCCTGCTTAGAATAGAGGGTTCAGTTCCCAAAACAAGTAGAGGGTTTCTTACCAGTCGGCAGCTGTGGCCTAATGGCGATTTTTTTAATTTTTTGCAATGAACTTTTGTGAAGATTGTAAAAACTGTACTGTAAATTCTACAGAAATCTTAAGAAAAGCCGTTTGATCCTTTTTAAAAACCAGCTTTTGGTGTAGATGCAGCGAAAGTTTTAGCTGACCTATGGTCAGTTTACTTGAATTAGACAGCAGCACATCTTGTCTCATTATTTACCTTCGTTTTAGCTAAGTTGCCAATAATTTGCCAACGGACTGGAAAGAATTTTGCTTTGCTAAGTTGTTAAAATTTGAGCATTAATTACTGTTACGGACACCTGTTATTTTATAAAAATGACCTGAAAACTAAAGTTAGCAAAAGCATACTATAGTTTAGTTATAGTAAAAAACTGACCATTCAATGAGTTAACATGAAAATTCAGTTAAGGTCGCACGATAATACACATCCAAATGCTGATTTAAACGAAAATCACTCAGAAACAAAATTTACCCACAGGCTTCCCACGCGTTCATAGATTGTACGTACGTACACTGGGGCTCTATTCGAGGACGTTTTGAATACAACCCCTAGGGTTCTATTCGAGGACGTTTTGAATAGAACCCCCAGGGCTTCAATTCAAGGTAAGGGTTTTATTATTTCGTGAGCAGTTAGACGGGGGCTCTATTCAAGATAAGGGTTCTATTCAAGACAGGGGCTTTATTCGAGGAAACACGGTATTTAAGATATTTAGTTAAATTTATGTTTTTCGAAAATAGGGATTTTAGTGTTTTTCAATATGTCAATCATATTCATCAAAAATGACGTTTTGCGACCACTCAATCACACTATGATAAGCAAAATGAGTTATCGGTTGTGCAACAGCTCTCTGGTTGTGAAGAGAAATAGCAAGCCGAAATTCCACTGACGTTTGGTATACATTGATTGCTAATTTGTATCAATCAACTTCGTTCTGTTTTGGGCATACTTTTACATCGGCTTGCTATCGCACATCTAAATTAGGCCCCAGATTGCCGTTTTTTGAAAAGTCACATTTCAGGAGCGCCACCTTAAGGCGGCTATTTCTTCAAAAAAATGTAATACTTTATTGTCGAAAATATTTTATAGTTGAAAAAATCAACATTTATTGGTGAAAATTAGCAGAATATGTTGCAGACAAAGCAGAATTAAATATTTTAATTGTGTGTTACTTGATAATATTCGAATTTCAGACGATTGTATTGATGATAAATTTTGACAATTAGCCCCAATATGTCCAAAAATGCTGATTTTCGACCAAATTTGAATTATTTCGAAAAGCCATATATAAATCAAAGTTTTCTTTTGCTTCAAAAGTGCTAAAAATGAACTCAGCGGCTCAGCGCACTAAAAAAACGTATAAAATGATGTTTTTCCCGACCCTCCCCGACCCGACATAAAATTTTTGACCCGACATGGCTACATGGTGAATTTTTGAGTCTCATTTTTTAGCACTAAACAGATGCGAGCTCAAATGTAAAAACACTTTAACAGAGGACTACGTTTCCTCTATTTCTGACCGCAGTGGCAGCTTTAGCTTTTGTTAAACCCTGAACCGGGGGACTAATGGACGTACTGAAAAATGCGCAGAGCGCTGACAAAGATTTTGACCGTCCCCTAAGTGTCCCAATTCAGAGAATAACGCCTAGCTTCGAGCTAGGTTTTTACGAGTCAGTCGTTTGAAAATTTACTCAATTGACAGGTCCGTTCCGCCACAGGCGAATGGCAAAACCACAAAGCCTGCACGGCCCGACTACGGCCGGCAACTAACTAACTAAACCTTAGAAATCTGCGCCTAGAACAACAGCATAAAGTTGAGTAATTTACTGACACTGAAAATCCACGAGAATCAATTACAGGGCGAGGGCATAATTAAGAGCATAAACATCATGAAAAACGGGGAAAAACTCACGCGCTAAAAATAACGCATCTCAGATAAGTGTGTGTATCTCAAAATAAGTGTGCGCATCTCAGAAATAATCCCTAACACCCGTGCCACGCGTGCCTCCCGACCCCTCCGACAATTTTTAGTCCTTGGCAGAGAGAGAGAAAACTGACCACGCTTCTTGCTGGTCAACAAGCCAAGGGTCTACACCGAAGGAAGTGCAAGTTACTACGAAGTCAAATTTGAAACTAATATTTTCCCCCGCAAGTTTTACATAGCAATTTTAAAAGCCCTACTGTGTGTGTATCATTTTCCAACAATTTGGCAATGCAGCGATGTAAAATTTAGAGTGGAATTTAGCATTTCTGTAAACATAATGAAACAACTTTAGCTCCTGGCTTGGCTTGCTGCCACGTGGCACTTTTTCGTCAGCCGAAGCAATGCAAAGCCAATGCCTCACGTGATATCTGCACGAAAGAGAATCGATAAAATGATGAAATAAACATTGCCAAACTGCGTTTTTGATGTGCGCGCGCTGATTATATGAAGTTTGGATGTAAAGAGACTATTTCTCATCGTGGAAATGTCAACCTCACACACCGCCAGTCCAGCCATTCACAACACTTATTCCTCCTTCCTTCGTAATAGGGGGGGCGATGACTGTACTTAGACGTGGTAAAAAAACCGATGTGGGGGAAAAGCCCACCGAATTAAATAAACATGCACATACAATTACAAATAAAGTTTGCGGGAGAAAAGTAGCTCACCTTCCTACCTGGCACCTCACATAAACATACAAAAGTACCTTTTAAACTAAACCTTAGCCTAAACCTAGCCTAAGCCCAAAACTTTAAAGACAATTTCTAAGCCTAAGCCCAAGCCTGAGCCTAGATTTAGATAAAAGAAAAAGCGTAGGCTCAGATTAGCAGTTTCGGATACATTTTTAATTTATATATGATGTGCCAGGCAGCAAAGAGACGAAGACAAACAAGTGGGAACTCCGTTCGAACGATCATGTCAAAGGCCGAATTCACATATGTACTAAGGCCCGTATTCACATACTAACACTAACACTTAAACTTAGTGTTTACACTTAGTGTTAGCTAACAACTTAAGCGCTAACACTTAGCAAACGCTTAGCGTTAGTATGTGAATAACACTTAGGCCCGTATTCACATACTAAGTGTTATTCACATACTAACGCTAAGCGTTTGCTAAGCGCTAAGCGCTTAAGTATGTTTAGAATGATAGAAGTTCAAGTTTGTGAATAACACTTAGCTAACACTAAGTGTAAACACCAAGTTTAAGCGTTAGTGTTAGCATGTGAATACGGGCCTTAGTACATATGTGAATTCGGCCTTTGACATGATCGTTCGAACGGAGTTCCCGCTTGTTTGTCTTCGTCTCTTTGCTGCCTGGCACATCATATATAAATTAAAAATGTATCCGAAACTGCTAATCTGAGCCTACGCTTTTTCTTTCGACTAAATCTAGGCTCAGGCTTGGGCTTAGGCTTAGAAATTGTCTTAAGTTTTGGGCGTAGGCTAGGTTTAGGCTAAGGTTTAGTTTAAAAGCTGCTTTTGTATGTTTACGTGAGGTGCCAGGTGGGAAGGTGAGCTACTTTGCTCCCGCAAACTTTATTTGTAATTGTATGTGCATGTTTATTTAATTCGGTGGGCTTTTCCCCCACATGGGTTTTTTAACACGTCTAAGTACAGTCATCGCCCCCCCCTCATGCGAAGGAAGGAGGAATAAGTGTTGTGAATGGCTGGACTGGCGCTGTGTGAGGTTGACATTTCCACGATGAGATATAGTCTCTTTACATTCAAACTTCATATAATCAACGCGCGCACATCAAAAACGCAGTTTGGCAATGTTTCTTTCATTATTTTAGCGATTCTCTTTCGTGCAGATATCACGTGAGGCATTGGCTTTGAGTTCAAGTTCAAGTTCAAGTTTGGGAATAACGCTTAGCGCCTATAAGCGCTAACACTAAGTGTAAACACTAAGTTTAAGCGTTAGTGTTAGCATGTGAATACGGGCCATAGTCTTGAGAACTACAAACTTTTTCGTACAGCTAGCTGAAATTGCATTGAAAGGAAAAGCACAAAGGCAACCACTAGCAACAGCTGGTGGAACAAAGCTTGTCAGTCTGCTAAAAAAGAATACTATACTGCTGTTAAAAAGTATAGTGTTTTTAAAAGTGACAACACTAAACTTGAGTTAATTGCAAAGCTTATACGTAAAGCGAAAGAAGACACTTCAATATAGAATGTTCTAAAATGAAACATTTTCTTCAGTATAAGCCTGAAATGTTGTGGCGCAAAATTAAACCTGTGCGCCCTGCTAAAAATCAACCCGATATCTTAATTTTTCGCACTCACTATGAAACTTTATACAGCCAATGAGCTGTATATGTACACAACGATAGTTTAATACATTTGCAGAGATATTTAGCAAGAACACACACAAGACCTCACACAATAGGGACATGAAAGTCCAAAAAATCAAGCCAGATATTAGTTTGGCCAGCTTGTGAAATATATGTAACGTGTTGACGCAAAACTTTTTGCCGCAAATAAAAAAATGAAAAATGAAGGTACGTTTTGTTTTATTTTGAAATCGTCTTAATTTTTCACAATTTATCATTCTTGCTGTGAGCACTTTACAGTTTGACCACAATTTTACAGTTCAACCAGGTATTACTCTGCAACCATTCAAGCAATTTGCTCTAAATTTTGCGTACATAAACTAGAGCAGATGTGCTTTTGATTTGTGTAAAGAAACTATGCAAAAACTGTTATAATTGTAACAAAATTATCGAATGTGAATAGGTTCTCAAAACGTCGATTTTCCGACTTTGCGACTTCACTGCTAGCTGTATGCTGCATCAATTCTGCTCAAACTTGGCAAAAATATTTGCTTTAACACATATTTTTAGCTTATATAAAAAACAATGTCTTATCTTTCACAGCAAAAGTTTTACAGTCGACTTAGTTTTACAATTGACTGCTTTCGCGACACTACCCCCTTAAAACACCGTTGTTTGCTGCTTTTATAGACTTTTTTAACCCTTTAATGCCCAATGTATCACCCGTGATTCGCTAATTTTGGCGAGTTCTAGTGACAGGGCGACACTATATACAGGGTTGCGCCGGTGTATCACGCAAGATACGCTATTCAGCAATGTATTTTAATGTGAACTGAATTCCCAATGCATTTTGCCTTGTTGTTGATTTATGTTGCGCAACCCCCACTTTCTGTCGTACTTCAGGACGTTGCGAGAATTTGTTTGAGAAATCAACAAAAGATCATGTATCACCCATGATGCACTGGGCATCCACGGGAAAGACGCCGTAAATGAAAAAAATTGGGCATACGCCTTGAATATTGTTTTGCTCGACAATGAAATTTACATATGTGGTAATATGCAGAACGGGCACACGCGGCACACTTCTGGGGTCGACCCCAAACCGCATTCAAACCTTCACGCGTTCGTTTAGAACTCAGTTTTAGCTAAAATAGCGCTGATCATATTTTCACTGACTGAAAACAATTACATGCGACGCCATGCAGAAAACAGTATGGCCTGAACCTAGCCCTGCGTTAGTCGTGTACAGTGATGCCCGGATCACGTAATCATGAAAGTTCCTATAAAATTTATTGTCTCTTGTTAATTTTTGCCCATAAAAGTAATGACGTGTTGGTCGAATTTGTCTATTCGCGTCGTTATTTTGGACGTATATATACACTTTCAATCAGCGAATTCAATTACTCTTATCGGTAAGACTAGAAGAGTCAGTTGCAAAAAAATATAATAGTTAGCATGGGGTGGGTTACCATCAACATTCTCCTTAGAAATCATATGTTCACTGAAGTCACAATGACCTCTCATGTGAGCTAATCGCATTCTATTGCTTGGAGGATTGCAAGTATACCTATAATTATAATGCCGGTGGTCTTAATGGCTTTTTGCTGTCAAAAAACAACTATAGTTTATCTACCGACTAACTACCTTCAAGCAATAACCTCCTTCCTTATGAGATTTTAACTAATGTTTCTTTACTGAAATTACTTTTTATTTGTGAAACCAGAATAGAATATTTTGTTGCAAACATGTAAATGTGGAACTTAACGCTTGCAGATTACATAGGTGCTCTCAATGAAAACTCAGAAAACCTCGTCAGCACACTTGTACATGGTCAGGAGAGGAAAAATTTGTGTATCTGTCAAGTCTAACTGTCGACCGAGGACCGGGGGAGGGGAAGTTCAGGAAAAAATGTCAGACCCTTCCACTCACCGTAACCGTAAGCAAGATAAGACTGAGAGAGTTTACTATAATTGAAACTTAAATAAAATTTGTCTGTCAAGTAGCAGAACCATAACTATATAAAACCGACACAGCTAAAACTGAACGAAAACTATTCTAAACCTGAACTACTTTGGCGGAACAACACAACTCAAAGCAGCCAAAATTGACCAGTCTGTTGTCATAGTTACCATGGGATAATATGATATCGTTTAAATCATAGTTTTACTACTCGGCACGGGCACATGCACTTGCTTGAAAAAAATTGTCGTTTTAGTAATCTAATAGAATTTTCATATCCAAATAGGAATGACCAATTTTTCACCACGGCTGCACTTGACTAACATTCGCCACATTTAAGCTTAGTGAACGTCAGTATGCACAGTATAAAGCCACTGTACGCTCAAAATGTCAAAAAACAATTGTGAAAAGTAATAAATTGCACAAAGTGGACACTAGCTTGCTGGTACCCATGAATGCCAAGTGTATCATGGGTGATACGTGCTATAATTTATAAAATGGCGATTACATCACTTTAGTTTTTGCAAATACGTGTACAAAAACACATATGAGCCCCAAAATTGAAAGGAATAATTCTTATGACAGCGAAAAATAATTCCGGACATTATAGGGTTAAAGCCTTTGACAAAATTGATAGGCATCGTCTTTTTTGAAAACTTGCAAAAAAAGCATGACAAATTTCTTAAAATTGATAATCAGTATGTCGTGTGTCATTGATAATCTCAATCGTGTGTCAAAGGAGATGAAAACTATTTTTTAATCTCAAACTGGTGTTCAACAAGGTGCAGCACTTTCTCCCGCAGTATTTAATTTCTATATAAACTATTTACACAAATTTTTAGAAACATACGAAATTTCTCCCATGCACAATATGCCACTTTATCTTCTTGTTTACGCTGACGATGTAATATCGTTTGCTGATACTTCAATTAATTTGCAAAAAATAATGACTGTGTTTTAGTCATACTGTGACATTTGGAATCTAACTGTTAATACTACGTACCAAATCTAAAATTATGTGTTTTCGCTATAAATTTAACCTTCACGTTGAAAAACAATTTTTTTATAAAAATCATGCATTAAAATTTGTTGACACTTTTAAATACTTAAATTATCTAATCTCCAGTCATGGTATTTCACTGACGTCAACAGTATCAAATAGCGTTGATGTTTACCGTCGCAGTATCTGCAATATTTGGCAAACAAATTTTTTCGTCTAAAACTTGGCACCAAATTTAGACTTTTTGACTGCTTTGTAACTTCCGTACTTCATTATGGCTGTGAAGTTTGGGGATTTTTGACGTGGCACTCGACAAACTTTTCTCTTTTGCATAATCATACTGACATAGTTAAGAACCTCCGCCTTTCTTTCCCCAAAAAAATACTTTTTGTTAAGACGACAACGCCTACAGTTGCTGTTTATGGAGAAACTGGTCGTTTCCCTATGCCTATACAAAGACACTTAGCTATGCTACGATACTGGTGCAAAATTTTAGCTGAACCGGGCACATTCTTTCTGAAACAGTCTTAATATGTTTTATGTGAACTTGCTATGTATCATCCTAACTCGCATAAGTGGCTTGCTTCATTAATTCAACTTTTAAAATTCACTAACTGTTTAGACTACTGAATAGCTCAAAATGTTTCAAATAGTGCATTTTTCTTACATCTCATCACGAAACGTTTAATTGATAGATTTTTAGTTGCAGAATAGAAACCACAGATGAGGATGCTACCTAGTCTTGAGGGACACGTGAAAGGCTTGTAAATAATAATAACGGGAAGAATATCTTGAAATAATTCAAATAGATTGTGTAAATATATAAAGTGTAATACAAAAATTAACTGTAAAAAAACTGCAGGGTAATGATCTTTTGATTTGAGATTTTGAAACAAACCTTACTATCGTCTTACACCAATGCTCTTGTTTCAAGAAAAGTTGGCCTGATGGTTGTAAAATTCTTTGCGAAATAATTGCGAATTTTTGCGTTTTTTGTGATTTCAAATCCTCTCCGAATGTTCAAATCGGATCACTTTTGCATCCTGCGCAGTGCGCACTACCTCTTATACTGCGCATGCCCATTTTGTGGGACTGAAAATTTTTACTGAAAGCGAAGTCTGTTAAACTGGGGCCGTATTCTCAAAATTACCTGCAGGTAAAGTTAGGCTAACTTTACCCACAGGTAAGGTTAAGGTGAAGTTAATTCTGTGGGCAAAGTTAAAGTTAAAATTGAAAACACGGTTAACTTTGACGGTTGAGGTTAAAAATTTACACAATACATTAACTTTTGCTGCGAAACAAGATAAAGCACTTTTCCGACCCGAATATTAAAGATAACATTAGCTATCACATTTGCTTTAGTCATTGATTGAGAATACGACTACCTTCCCCTTACCTGTTGGTAAAGTTAGCCTAACTTTACCTGCGCTGCAGGTAATTTTGAGAATACGGCCCCTGAGGATGGGGACTCAACTTTTTGAGCATGATTTTTAATGCAGTGAGTTATGTGTTATGAAAATTCATTGATCCAGTAAAGGAAGGGTTGACATCGACTACAGTAAGGTTCAAGCATTCACGCTGAACAGTAATGTTTTGGCGCTGTTGTAGGTACATTATATTGGTTTTGTGGAAAGTCTGTCTCCTGTGAACGAGCATGTGTTGAAGGCAGGCCAGGCTTTGACTGCTGAGTTTTTGTTTTGGGCTTAGGCTTAGGCTCAGGCTTAGTTTAAGGCTTAGTTCAGGCTTAGACGAACAAAAACACCAAACCACTAGGTCGTCTTGCCTCTATAACAAGATTTATTACTGGCTCGTTCACAAGGGCTAGACGGACATATTAAATGTTGTACAAAAACTGGGACTTGCGTCAACGTATGTAATGCTACTGACAGCAACACTGGGAAAGAACCCTGCCCCTTTCAAGGGCAACTTGTTTTTATTGTCTTTAGCTGATGCTGAACCGACTTAGGGAGGGTACGGCTGTATGAATCGACCCTTAGCCTTAGGGGTCTCCACAAATAGTAGATAGTCAAAGATAAGCTCCGACTTCCTTTATGAAGGCCGCAAGCTCAAATTAATTTAGATTCCGTTTTCAGTGAGATATATTAAATGTCACTACTGTTTATTTTCATTTCCTACGTTTCTCTATTCTAATTACATATATGTTCAACATTTTATTCATTATTTATTTTCAGAAAACTGCGCCTTAATAAGACGGTAACAGTAGCATACAATCACAGAATGTATATCAACATTGTGTTACATTATCACTATTATCAAGAGTACATAATAGTGTCTCACTCTATTAAGAAGACTATTAATAGAGTGAGACACTATTATGTACTCTTGCTATTATCATTAGGTAAATACACAGTGGAATCCTAAAATATATGACAAAACGATCAGATAAAACTGCTTTTTCCAATCCTTTAGTCTCTTAGTTTAGATAAATTTCCAAAAATGCTGTGCAAAGGCCATGATTTCTCAACAGCGGTGTGACATGGTCTGTTCAGATTCACAATATTACGAAATGGCATTTTATGGCAAAAAACATTAATCTAAAGGTTCATACTTCATACTTATAGCTGTACATTAGAGTTCCTTCCTTAAGGAAATTTTGCGGGCCGGGCCCGGGCCGGGCCGACCTCTGTGCTCGCGGGCCGGCCCGGCCCGGGCCCGGCCCGCAGCCCGCGGCCCACCACCGGCCCGGCGGGCCGGTGGTGGGCCGGGCCGCGGGCCGGGCCGGGCCGGTGGTGGGCCGGGCCGCGGGCCGGGCTGGGCCGGTGGTGGGCCAGGCCGCGGGCCGGGCCAAGTTTAAACAAAGCCAAATTTTTCCAAAAAAGCCAAAACCTTCGAAAAACACGACTATAAGCTAATTCAAACACATAAACACTGATATGACAATGTGGCAGGGTATATTTACCCCCCTTGTTGCAAAACTGAGAGAACTGGAGAAAATTTTACTTTTTCTTCAAGTGCCAACAACAAATGCCGATTTTGGGTGGAATTTTTGCTCACGACGGAAACTTCTCACCTGTTTTACCCTTGATGGAACCCCCGTCTCTCCCCTGGCACCAAATTTTGGAGATGGGTCTCCCCCCCATTCCCACTCAACTACATGTTGGGTCATACATGTGTTAACATTACAAATTTAGAAATTTCTTGAAAATTCAATTCAAAAGTACACAGGTAGGCTCAGTGAAAAGCCATTTTGTTAGATAGTGTTAGACTATTTATACAATTTTTAGCCTTTTTGACCGCTTTTTGTGCAATTTCGTGAAATTTCCAATTTTATTACTGGTCGGCCCGCGGCCCGCGGCCCGCCACCGGCCCGGCCCGGCCCACGGCCCGGCCCACCACCGGCCCGGCCCGGCCCGCGGCCCGCGGCCCGGCCCACCCCCGGCCCGGCCCCCCACCGGCCCGCCGGGCGGGTGGCGGCCCGCGGGCCGAAAATTTTGGCGGGCCCGGCCCGCGGCCCGCGGCCCGCCACCGGCCCGCGAAGGAACTCTACTGTACATCCCCGGCCAAAATTAAAAAGTAATGGTTTGAAAGTCTTTCAGTCACTCAAAAAAGGAGCGTAAACGCTTATCGTATGTGTATTTGTGATTTTGACTGGTTGGTGAAAACTCGGTGAAAACTGGAAAGGATCCAGACTCGATTCTTTAGGCACAGCCGTAGTCTCTATGGCCGGCAAAATATGAAATAGTCACGCCACTATAGCACACAGTATATGTAAGGTCTGATTGTGGCGTGATTTTTCGTGAATCGTGCCTAATGCGGTCGGGTTGAAGAGAAAAAGTTATTAGGCAGTCAGTGTTACCAAGAGTAGGTATATACATAATAGTGTTTGACTCTATATAGAAGAAAAGTGAGACACTCTTCAGCCTGTTTGTGTTCTAGCCTGTGCTCTTGGTGTCACTTTGTTAACGAGTGCTCGACAATCGCAGGCAAATGACACCGGTTCAACAGTCTATAATTGTTAGTAAGTCTGTTTTCGTAAAACGGATCTTCGTGGTTTCGCGACAAAGCAAATGTTGTCGGAGCTCCGACCAGAAAAAAATCCCGGATGACGTGAGGTTGACATGTGACGCAATCATTCGCTCCCAGAGCCACTGGTGCTGACATTCCGATGACGCTGATATCGTTTTGGCAATTTTCTCATAAAATAAGAAACAAAGTATATATTAAAAAATGTTATATAATTGTTAAAAAAATGTTAATTAATAACTGAAAGCTATGGTACAACGCTTTTCTCTTTTCGGACTTACAGCCGTGTGTCTGTTGAAGAGGCGAAAAAATATGTCATCAATACAAGATGAAGTTTCAGTCAATCACATAATGATTTTTTCCGTATTTTTTTGGCTGAACAGACATCGGGTGTAAGTACGAGTCGACAAGTTTTTGGAACCAACAACCAACCTTTCAAGTTTTTTGCCTAACTATGGTTTAATTTACAGAGATAATTATTGAACTGTTCGTTACAGTCTAACTTTTGCACATGTGAGGTATGCTGTGTGAAGTGCCGAATTACAGACCTAATAAGATAGTTGGAGATATGTCTATAAATGGTGTAAATTTCAATTCGATTTACATAAGAGAGTGTGAATCGGTAATTTTTCTTAGACTAACTTCTCCTTTCATTAATGTTCGAAAATTAACGTTCAGCTATTTAGTCTCCATGGGTAGTGTTTGTGACCGGCCGGAATTTTTGGCCTACCGGCCGATAAAAATCAGCCGGCCTGCCGGTGCCATTCGATCGATCGACCAAATAAGGCCGACATTGCAGTGTGACAGTCCTAAATTAAGCCGAATTTACCCTTTGGATTTGGATGAGTTTGGTTTTTCTAAAATTTCTGCCGGGCCAGCAGGGCGGCCGGCGGCTTACGTGGGCTAGGCCGCCGGGCACAAACACTCTCACAGAAGTCCAATTTTATTCAAAACTAACTTAGCAGATGACTGTCGCCTGCGCGGCGAATCGCCGTGGAAGGATTGAGGCGGTGAATCTGGGCTAGATCTGGACCAAGAGGTACGTCGGGGTGTAGAGGGGGAGGGGGGTCCCGGAGGAGTGGCAGGGGGGGTCCGGCGGATGTGGTGCCAGGGGTGGGCCCTGGTGTACAGTTCCTTGCGGAGCTCACGGCTAATTGGCTTCAAGTGCATGAAGTTGCAAAACCCACCTCTGGTGCACTCCCTACAAAACACAACGCGGGCATTTCACCACGCTGGTTTTTAGAAACCATTGTTTTACGTACGTTTTCATATGATTTGCACATAATTTCATTACGAAATGTTGCCTGATGCGTTACAAATTCAGTGCTGCTAAATTGCTTGTAAACATATTAATGATAGTGATGAGAATCATTCAGTTTTTGCTCAGGCATCAAATTTCGTTACAAAGTTATACTGATCCGATGGAGCATTATCGAATAAAGTTAGCTAATTAACTAAAAGACAAAAAGTTGGTCGGTTGTTGCTTTAGGACACCGATAAATACTTGCACAGATTGCTTTCACAGTGCTCTAGTTTATTGACACATTAAATCTCTACCTGGTTTACTCCACATAAACGCCTACAAAGCTTGGCAAATGCCCTGATCCAAACTGGTAACACGGAGCGTATGCAAAAATTAGTAATTTTTATAAATATAGCATTTAGTAACGTAACTGAGGAACCGTATATATTGTTAATTACAAGACAACAATGAACACAAGTGCCAGAATTGCTGAAAATGACCATCAAGATTAAGGGGCTTTAATCAAAATTTAGCGTGTGTTAAACATTTGTGTATTTTCGCAACCCTGGCACTTCAAGGGCGCCTCAATTCTAATAGACCTATTATTTAAGAGGGGAGGGCTGTGGACACAGAAAACATGATTGTTCTGATAATACAAACTGTCACATGACCTTACCTCAGTGTGCGCGCTGAGATGCGATAAAGCAATAGTACAACATTACTCACAAACAAAACAGACTACAGCAGCAACAACAACAACACCTCAGTATGGGTCCGCGGACAAGGACATATGCCATGAACTAACTAATGGTCGATTCATACTTACAGCCGTATGTCCGTTTAGTCGGCAAAATTACGAATGAATCTCATCACTGAAGTTTCACAAAAATTAGTTGCACCACTTGAAAAAACGAAACATGTGATTTCTTTACGAAAAGAATACCTAGCTGACTGTCAAGAGTACAGCAAGTAGTCGCTAAAATCACGCCACCATTTTTTTCTCACGGCTCAGTAATTTTTGGTCTGACTTTAGTAACAAATAAGATTAGCTTGTGTGGTGATGACTTCGTAATTTCGATCGGACATGCGGCTGTATCCTAAAAGAAACACTCATAATGCAAGCACACACAGTCATCGAAATTTATGCGGCTTTTTCTACCTCCAAATAAGTACTACTTGACACTCGTTATGCCCGGTTCCCGAAAAAGAAATAAGTATTCAACCAGTATGATTAGTTCACAACATATTTCAATTAGTTTATCCTTAGGATTGATGGTTTACCTAATTTTTTAGAACAGAACAGAAATCCCTCATCGCTCAAAAGTGGCACCGAAAATTCGACAAAAAGTAGTTTTCACCCATTTTGGCTCACATTCTTTGGATCCTTATCCCAAGACCTAAGATTTTTAGGGAGTCCCCCATTATCTATTATGTTTGACTTTTGACTCATTCCTATGCTGGGAACCAGGAGCTAAATAACAACATATACTACTGACTGACATAATATGAGACAATCGATCAGGGTATAGTCATTACTAGTGCCATTTTACTGTCAATTCTTATCTTCAACACAAACTCATAATGCCATAGGAAAATGCCCTGGGCACTCACCCCATCTCATACTGCCGACAACAGGCCTCTCTGAAATCAGTCACAGGCGACAGTTCGGCGTAAATGGGCGATCCGTTGAACCAGCGTCCGTTCAACTCACGCACCGCCCGCCCGGCCGACAACTCGTCACGAAACTGAAACAACTAATGCCACTGTAAGACTCCGGCCCGGTTCATACTTCGTACTTCGTGTTTTGTGTTTTGTGTTCTCGACGAGCAATCAGTAGGAAATGAATGAATGAATAGGTATTTTTATAGTAATGCTAAATTATGTGGATTAGGTATATATACCTAAACCACTGATCAGTGGGAACGGTGTCATACTCTTCGATTGTGAAGTAAGCTAGACCCCGAGTATACCTATTACTTTTACTTAAAGGGATTTACAACAGCTCAACATCGGCCCAGTAGCTCAATGCTAGAGCGCTGGTCTGCAGATTCAGACATGTATGGTTCAAATCCCCCTGGGTCATTCCGCTGTTGATGCAGTCTTTCTTTCAATAAGAATCCCCAATCCCCCTTCCGTTCAATCTTGATTGATACAATATACCTACCCTGACGTAGGTGTTCCCGATCAGGTGTTCGCTGACATTGTCACACACGTTCACTTCCTCCACTTCACCGTACTGAAAAAAACAATCACACAATTAGGCTCCAGTCATACCAAGAGGACATAATAGTGTCTCTCTAGAGACACACATGTTATGCTTAATCTACAAGCTCAGCGAACAACCAACCAGCCAATTCAGGCAACTTTATTTGACTACTCAAATCATAATAGTTTTCGAAAAAGTTCGCAGCTATAGTTGGGGTTAGTTTCCCAGGTATTAAAATGAATGTTATTGTTCGATTATGGGAATGCCGAATAACCCAAAATATAAAATATGATTGTGAAACCAAAATAAAATAGTTAAATTAATGAATAATGAATAATTACTGGAAGATGCATTCACTACACACACGGCCGATTGCACCAACTTATTCTCGAGATATTCTTATTCTCGAGCTATTCCAGAATAGTTATTCTCTAGGTTTTATTCTCCAACTTTTCCCCTGCACCATTAGAGAATAGCTCGAGAATAACTATTCTCGAGAATAGCTGGAGAATAACTTATTCTTCAGCTGTCCAATAAAAATGTGGCTGCATCATTGTTATCCAATCACAGCCTAGCAGACAGCCAATTGAGCTCGAGCATAAGCCAACATAAGCCCCGCCTACAGATTCGTTGTGTGAGCAGATTTGTTTCTCGTCCGCTCACCGAATCTACGTCGACTTGGGCCCAGTCAGTAACCTGATGGCGAACGAAACCCGAATGCGAGCATTTTTAAACTTTTTTGTTTTGTTATTTTTACTCTAAATAAATAATATATGAGCTAAATAAACATGAATATGTTAAAAATATGGAAATTAGTATGTTTTTCCAAAAGTTATTAGGTTATTCTGCAGCTATTCCTGGTCTAGATCAGGAATAACTTACACATTACATGAGAATAGCTGGAGAATAAGCTATTCTCTAACTTTCGTTAGTGCAATAATGTTCGTTATTCTTCAGCTATTCCTGAGCTATTCTATAACTATTCTTGAGCTATTCTCCAACTTCGAGAATAACTATTCTCGAGCTTAAATATTGGTGCAATGAAAATTTATTTTATTCCTGAGCTATTCTCGAGCTATTCCTATTCTTGAGCTATTCTTTGTTGGTGCAATCCGGGGACAGTCTGTCAGTCGGTAGGTACTCTGCACACTTGGTCACATTATTTTACTGCTTTCCATTACACTCAGCGAAATTTTGCAAAATTATAAGAAATGTATCACGTTATTTTTAATAAACACTTTTTATAATAAATTTGCTAAAATAAAATTTTAATATTTTAATTTTATGTAAATCTATTTGCTGCCATACTAATTTTTTTTAGTTAGAGTACGAATACAATATACTAATTTAGTAATTAAATCGACTAGACCCAGTATGTAAATAGGCTGTTAATAAAACAGGCGGAATTTTATCGTATTTTTGCCGGCTGAACGGACATACGGCTGTAAGTATGAATGGACTCCTGCAAGGATCATCTCAGCAAACTCACTCTGTCTTCCAGTTCCACAAAAACTTCTTCAAAAAATTCATCGAAATGTTCCTGAGCCTCTGCCTCGGTCCACTTGCTTTTGCCTAAAACGGAAATTTAGTAGGCGGCTGCACCATATTTCAAGCATCGCAAATTCAAAAGAATTACTATGGGTAAAATATTAGGTAGCATCAGTTGATTTTTAATGAATTTGTCGGCAATTTCGTGCAATCAAAATAGTGGTCAGTTGCCGATAACTATAATTAATAATTAATTAAATTGATTAATGAAGTTAGGCTTCAATGTGCAAGCTCCCCTAGCTATGCCTCTATGTCTACTCCGTAAACTCGAAAGCCACCTGACCTTACCAAGCATAGCACTGGGTGACTTGACGTCGAAGCGTGGATTTTGATAAAGATTTTTCATAAGGACTGTCTGAAATTAATAAAACAAAATAATAATAAATAAATAAATAAATTTTTATTCACGACTATGTAGCCGGAGGCTAACTTTCGGTGCTAGTAGACGCAAAGAAATGTGCTAACAATACTGTAGTCACGCTGGCAGATTTTCTGCCTAGAGAGCCTGTTTCACCCGATTTTGAAAAATGTCCTCGTGGGGCACACGATGGGGCGTCATGTGTTACTAATGACTAATGAGCTGCCCCAGGGGGTAGGTTTTCCCCATCGTGTAAAAGGTTTAGGGTAGGGGGGATAATCTCTGTGAGATATAGAGAGCCAGATGCAACCCTTGGCTTTTGCAATGGCTGCATGACTGCTGTACATTTTGGTTGTCGATCTATCCATACTGCAGCTCAATGATCTGCTTCCAGGTTCTATATAGAGGGAACTTGGTTCTCAAAACCAGGTTCCTTCTATATGGAATGAAGAGATACTAGTAAGTAAGTTCTTTGCTCACAAATAGTGGGCATGATAACAATTATTAATAGGTAGGTAATATCGAAATAGTCATTATTGGTTAACTGAATTTGGGCGGTAGACTTATTGGCATACCTGGAGCATGTTGTTCAACTTTACAAGTCTTACAATTGTAACAATATGTAAGTGCAATATGCAAAATCAAGTGATTCGTAATGAATTATGATGAATTCGCAACCGATAACCTGATTTTGCACTTACAATTGTTACATTTGTACGACTTGTAAAGTCGAGCAACAGGCCTTGGCGTATTCTGTACATACTTGACTGAAGGCAGGCCGGGCGTGAATTCTGGAGCACTTTTCGCCGTGACGACAAGCACCGATTTTGAAGTAGAAGGAGCAGTTTACTCTGAAACTCGCAAATCACAGACCTATGTCTCAAACCTATTTTTGTCCCCTGCCTATGGGCACTACTCCGAAAAGTGGATTATATTCAAACTTAAATACCTACTACTTACTTACTAGGTATATAAAGTCTGGCCAAAATGGTGGAACCTAAGACAAAAAGAAACACGCGATTTCTTTACAAAAAAACGAATTGCAAGCATCAAGAGTACAGCGAGTAGTCACAAAAATCACGCCACCTGTTTCATCTCAGGGTTCAGCATTTGCTGGTTAGACATAGCCTACCATCAGAAAAACGTTACATATAATAAAGTTAGCCATAGACTCACTTCAAAACAACTCACTTACCTAAATCAAATCTTTTGTTAAGAACTAAACTTAATCTACCTATACATATCCTGGTCCTTGGAATAAGTTTATGCTGACTTACTTGTCTTTTTCAGTGCCGAATATGGAGGCCAAATACTCGGCCATGCGGGCGGCGGGCGAAGGGAACACTCACAAGCCTAGGCTCAGGCCAGACAAGGAATATTGAATTTTATGGAATGCATGCTCACAACACACACACACGCGCACAAACACACACACACATACACACATTTGAACCAGTTCATTGAGACAGCAGGCTTGCGCACAGCATAAGGATGTATATAATTTAGTTCATTCAGTGATGACTGATTGGTTCATTGCCGTTCATGCTGCGTTTTGATTGGCTGAGCGAGTGCTTCAGTCGGGACCGAGTTTGTTAATTGGTTCTGAGGGCACGGAAATATTTAGTGATGTTCCACACGTAACAATATGTTCTGGCCCTCGCATTGAACCAGCAAAGAAGCATCTGCCCTAAACTGACTGCCTAACCCTAAGCTACCTACCTACTTATACTTATGAATATACATACACGGAGAGAAGCTACTGTTTGGTGGGCTGTTTTTTTTGAAAACCTGCAATGAGAAATTAGTAATCTTTTTGCAAAAAAACTACAACATAAGGCAACATATGGCCTTATACTTATTTTTGAAAGACTTTCTAGTCCTCTGAGGAAAATTGTTTGCTTAATGTGCTACGAAGTATTTGCACACTAATAAGTTATTAAACTTCTCTCCTATATAATATACTCTGGCTCGATTCCTACTTTCAGCCGTATATATGCCCGTTCAGCCAGCAAAACACGAAGAAATAAAGCCAAAACCTGATCTTGTACAGTTAGTTAATGGCGTGCGTATTTCGTAATTTTCCAGGTTGGACGGACATCTACGGCTGTATGAATGGAGCCTAGATGGACAAGACATCTACTTTCGCTTTTCTGTAGGTCAAGCTGAAAGTGTCTCACTCTTCCTCTACATAGTGTTGAAACACTAAACCACATAACAAATTATAGTGTTTATTATTAAATTATATTATTTATTACATACTATGCATAAGTATACCAGTACGAAACACACTGGTCCAAGAGTAAGACTTTCTATTAGTGATGTGGATCGGATCGTCGGATCGGATCGGATCGACCGATCCGGGGGTCGGATCGGATCGGATCGGCTTTAAAATTTCTGATCGGCGATCCAGATGGGTATGTAATATAAATTTTGAGCCTCGACCCTAAAATTTCGTAATTTGACAAAATTTAGAGAACTTTCAAAATTTTTTTGAGTGATCAATCAAACACACGAGTCTAACTACTACTCAATTTCATTATCAAAATATCGACTTTTCATACAGTTTATACATATATACATAAATGGAGGGAAAGATTTGTCTTGATTGAAGTCGCGTGAAGACACGTGCTGAAATGTGTCAGTTTAGAAGTCTGTGATCTTAATCTTCGCACACAAAAACAATCTTGCAATATTGTTTTCGTTAACACCAAAGTTGACAGTTACAGGCAAGGTCGACGCGGGTCAAAATTGTTGACCCGCCACCCAACCTAACCCACGATACTCGTGAGTCGTGGGTGACCCACAATCCAGCCAGCGCCATAAAGGTCGACCCAAGACCCACTTTGATTCAACTTTTTAAGATACTGTACCTACCTGATCATCAACTGATTTTAACTGATACCCCTGTATAATTTGCACAGTGTACATCAATCTGTACATAGATCACATTGCTACTTTAACCCATAAGTTAACACGCAATTAGGCTTCTTTTTTCCACCAAACAGGCACCTCATTTTCTCAAAACTATACGCTAGGACAATCAAGCCTTAACTCTCTTTCGGCCTCTGGAAACGGAAAGCAGTCGCAGTGGTGACCCAAAAATTTTGAAGACAATTCCATTTTCTAACTACATATATTTTCTTGGGTCGTGGCCCGTGGGAGTGTTGAACTCGCTCTCAGTACCTACAAAAATGCCATCTTATCATCCACAAGCTCAGTCAATTTCTTCTTCACAATGTACTTACTTAATGTTATACTAAGTTATACTTGACGAAATTGCTAAAAAAATTAGATTTTTAGCTTTCATTAAGGTTATGCAATTTGAGTCGGATCGGATCGGATCGGCGAATCGGATCGGATCGGCTTCAAAATTTTGGACCGATCCGATCCGATCCACATCACTACTTTCTATCACTCTATATTATGAGAATCTTTTTGAAAGGTATTTTGTGGGCAGGGTTTAGCATATAACCTACCCCACGTTTCAATGCAGTACAAACAATCATACCCGACAGTTTTTATAGCTAGGTATACCTTTTGGTAGACTATGAATTTAGTAGCGGTCATTTGCAGAAAACAATTTGTCATACTGTTCCCATTATGTACTCTTGATTAGACACATAACTACAGCTATAACTGTACATGATTTTGTTCAAGTTGGTCACAACATAGATCCGTTCCATTTTCTCTCATTACGTCTGCCGCAGTGTTGCACAACTTTGGCAAAAAATGACTCAAAAACCGAAACAGATTGGGAAATTGACTGTTGCCTTTCAAAGGCAGGAATGTCAGGCGAAGACCCTGTGGTTTGTGGGGGACTAGGGTGCACTGAAATTGCAGGGTGCTGGGGCTGGGGCTTGGGGGGGCTTGTAGCAAACGCTGGGACGTTTCCGTTTCCAGGGCCCATAGGTCCGTGCCGGGGGGCATTTCACGACGCACCGCACGTAACGCCGCACGGCGTCCACACCACAAATGCTGCTCACAACGGTAGCTATAACGTACAAAAACACGACTGTAATGGTAGCCTAGGTTAACATATTTTGTCCGTGTCCGTACAAAATTCAGCCACCTCAGAACAGCTGCTGCTTATGAACCTATTAAATTTTCTGCAGGCTCCTAGAAATATGCTAGGCTAGCCCACACGAAAAAATTGACCATTACGAGTTATTCACTTTTCTGCAACAGCTGATCAAACTTTTTGTTACGGACAAATGGAAATATGCACTAGCCCTAATGGTGTACATATGTCCGTAATCTCTGTATGCATAAGTTTAGAATAACTGCCGTACAAACGACGGTAGACACAGGGAATTTGGAAGTTACTGAGCCGATTTGAATAATTTTTGCACCAACGGACTCCTCTTGACCTCAGGACTTCAAAAACGCAAGTTTTGAAATTTTTTAAATTTTTAAAATAAATTCTAAAATTTTAAAATTTCATACAAAATGCAGACTTTTTCACTTCCTGAGATGCGGAAAGTGTTCTAGACACGAATTGTTGGGTTTTGGATCGCTAGAATTTAGAAAATTTTCAAAAATTTGAAAATTTAAAATTTTTTAAAAAATTTTAAAAGTTTTCAGAATTAGTTTTTTTTAAGTTCTGAGGTCAAGAGGAGTCCATTGGTGCAAAAAATATTCAAATCGGCTCAGTAATTACCAAATTCCGGACTGGTGGGGGAATAACGGAAAAGACCCGATATTTTTAGTATGAACACGTTAGGAAAACAATGGCTGGTTGAGCAAAAAAAACTACAGTCTGATCAAAAATAGCTGGACCCTGAGACAACACTAATTAGGTATTTAATTTCATTTCAATAAGAAGACATTTCAGCCACCAAGAGTACAGCAAGTAGTCACAAAGATCACGCTTCCTATTTTCTCTCAGCTTCCTATTTTCTCTCAGGGTTCAGCAATTTTTGGTCAGATTTTAGTCTCCTCTACCTACCATAGAACGTTATCAAGAGTACGCGCTTTTTTCGTGGGCGAAGGTGAGCTCGGGGTGAGCGGCTCTAGCAAGAGTATGTCAGAGAATATGCGCTGCAGTGTGTCAGCAGTGGCACCCCTCGACTCCAAAACCAAATGGAAGGCCCCCTCTCCGCCACCCGATTGGCCCAGGCTTTCCACCAAGTCCCCCACAGACCACTGTCCCACGGCCCCCTCTATTTTCCGACACCCCTCCCCCAGCCACCCCTCCAGCCAGGCTGCGTCCTCGCTTTGCATTGCTCCTGCCGTGTTGCGACTCAGCTCGAATGGATCCTAAACATACATCCGCTATACTCTTGGTGTCATCAAGCAGGTCTCTATTTTGCTGAAATTTCAACAGAGCTAAACCCATGGTTTAAGAAAATCTACTCAATTCGTAACGAATTAGGCGATATTTCGTATTGAAATTATGTGCAAATCATATAAAAACGTACGTAAACCATGGTTTAGTAAAGCCACCTTTTGACCTTTGTGAAATCCACCCTTAGTGTCATCAAGAGCACACGCTATGGAAGAATATGACACTGTTGAATGTTTCTACTATCAAGTTTAGTAGTTTTAGTGAAAAGTGAAAATCAAAGAACGGTGCTGATTTAAAGGGGGGACGGGGTCGGTATTCGATAAGCACTGATTTGACACCTAGGTATAGCTAAAATGTCGCATCTGCTTTTCTTTTTTAACACTTTAACTCTACATAAAATTTCCGGTCCATAAACAATAAGAAAAATTTCAATTTCCACAACCTGATCACGGAATTCGGAAAAGGTCTGAAATTTTAGCCGACTACTAAGGGTTTTATCCAAAATTGGATTTATCGGATTACATTTAACTTTATTTCGTCAATAACGCAGCGTCAAGTGCACGTAATTGGCTAAAACTTGGCAAACTTCTAGATAATCCATGTGAGCACAGATGTACATGGGGGGGGTCTGGGGGGGGGGGGCCAGCCCCCCCCAGATTTGAAATTCCGGGACAAGCCCCCCCTCAGATTTGACCAGTCGGGACAAGCCCCCCTCTCTGAAACCCCAAAGTCGCTTGAGATCCCTGTAAAATGCTTCAAAAAATGACCAAAAAACGAAAAAATCGATAAAATTATCGGAATTTCGCAAAAATTTCCCATTTTTAGGCAAAAATTGGAAATTTTCGCGTTTTTGGGACAAAATGGATGGGGAGAATGGCCTCGAAAATGTCGGGGTAAGGCCCCCCCCAAACCGAGACCCCGTGTACATGTATGCATGTGAGACATGTAAGGCAAAATATCATCCAGATGTTTTTATTTTGTACTGTGTTATTTGCAAAATTGATTTAAATCTAATCCGCTAAATCCAATTTTAGATAACGCCCTCAGTACTCAGTACTCACATATGAGTCAACTGATTTCACAAACGTTGTCACTTAGGTAACTTTTAAGTTGCTGCCAAATAGTTAAAAAAAGAGTGTCACTCGAATCTGTTACCTGAACATTAATGGGACCAAAGGGAAATGAGATTTGAGGAAAGGCATCACTAAATTGGCTTAGAGAGAGACTACGGCCCAAATGGGGAGAAACGACCACCTGAAAAATACATTTAATTTTTAGAACCCTAATTTCCAGTCAAACTAAAAAGATTTATGTAACTTACGCTGGTCTTCATTATAAGTGTGCCCGCTAACACGTTTTAGTGCAATATTGTAGTGTAGGAAAGATATGCATTATGAGCATACATGTAAACGGGGTCTCGGACTTGGGGGGAGGGTTGTCCAGGGATTTCAACTTTGTGGGGGCTTGTACATCTGTGATATGAGTCATGCGCAAATCTAATTTACATCTAATCAGTTTAACCCATCCCAAAATTAGACCTTAACCGTACAAACCTCCGAAAACCTAATCCTGGCATATTTGGCAAAGAAGCTGGCAAGAAAGGAGGCAAGGTCAAGTTGGGGGGACGGGGGTCCAGTGGCGAGGGGGGTGCCGGGATCTGGGCACGACCAGCCCTCGATCACTTTTAGGGGGGCCCTGGTTTGCAGCTCAGACGGGCAGCGTAGCACCCCCTGCTCCGAGAGAAGCGTGGTGGCCAGGAGGGACATACACCAGGTCGTGGGCACCACTCGCTCTGACTGGCGCTCTGAAACAATAGAAAACTCATAATTCAATTAATTTAGAGTCAATTTAGAGTGCTTTAGAGTGTTTTTTGTTCATAGCAGTCCACTGCCCCTACATTGCTTAAAGTTGCTATTCTATAATTCAACAACTGTCAATTACGTTGACAACTATCTTTTCAAGAGGTAAATTTCGTAGAAATATGACCAAATCGCTTCATCTGGGCCAAAAAAAGTGAAGGTTGCGCCGATCTTGGCAAGGTGAGCTCAAAAACTATTAGGCTCGGTAGACGGGAGGTTCCACCGATGTGGAGGGCTACCCAAAAACATGGTGTCCTCAGATACATAACATACATATACATAAATACATACATATATATATATATATATATATATATATATATATATATATATATATATATATATATATATATATATATATATACATAAGTATATTATATAACCTTTGGCTAAAGCCATAAGCCATCGGAGCGTGACCAGCACCCGTCGGACAGTGGGCTGTATCTGGGCCACAGCGGCGAGCCATCGAGTGTTGTGGACGGCCAGGGGGTTCTGGATGGTCAGCTCGCACTTCACGGCCCCCTCCTGGCCAAGGTTAGCCCAGAGGCGCACCAGCGGACAACGGGCACTGCGCACCACACTCATGGCGTACTCACGCAACAGTGTCTGGAATATATCAAATGATTATATGATTAGCGATTACCATACATGGGCGTGAGGGCCATACATATATGAGGGAAGATGGGGGGTGCCCCCAAAATCGAGGGGCCGGGGGGGAGGGTCCCGAAAATTTAGGCAAACTTTAGTAAAAATGGCACTTCTTTGGGAAAGTTTTACAACATTTTCATTTTAGGGTATTTTTGACCGATCAAGGGGGGAGAGTGAAGGGTCCCTAAAATTTGGCCGGAGAGGCCCCCAAAATTTTTACCTCGTTACATGTATGGAGAAGGTGATTGGTTATCCCCTCAAGCTGACCCCGCCTCTTCCCCAGAAAGGTCCGCCCCAAGATCGGCTATCACCCCCTCCTTCAATTGGCAAGTTTTTTGAAAAAGTCACGTAGCACGCCCCCCCACTACCTCCCGGTCGAAGCCCTCCCCCCCAGATTTCCTCAACTGCACACGTGTGGCAATTACTCTGGTAAACTAGTGCAAGAGCATACATGGGCGTGGGGGGGGTTTGGGGGGTTTTCAACCCCCCAGAAGGCATCTTCACCCCCCCCCCCCAGAAGGCATCTTCACCCCCCCCCCCAGAAGGCATCTTCACCCCCCCAGATAGGTGCTTCACCCCCCCAGAATGTTTTGAAGGTAGCCCACGAAGCCAAATTGCCAAATTGGTGGCTCACGAAGCAAAAAAATGGCCGGAAAAGTTGCTCCGCACCCCCCCCCCCCCCCGGTGGCTCACCCCCCCCCCCCCCCCCCCCCGGTGGCTCACCCCCCCCCCCAAAAAAAATCGGTAGCTGCCCACGTATGTGCAAGAGTACATAATAATACACAATAACAGTACATCTTATTATGTACTCTTGACTGTAGGTATATTATCATTATCATGGTTTATATAAAAGTAGACTCATACCAAGGCTCCGTTTTTCTTAGGAAGAGAAAAGAAATAAAAAAATAAGTAAGTTCTTATTTCAAAAACGCTTTTTGTCATAATTTTAAATTTAAACAAAATTCATAAATGTAAACCTGGCTGAAAATTTATCTTACTGAAGACATAAAAAATAGTTTCCGGTTTCCACAACGGAAATAGCAAACAAGAAATCTGATTTCGAAAACAAGGTCTTATTAATCAAAAATCACGATAAAACCCTACTAGTGCATGAAAAATCGAAATAAGCTTTTGTTACTGCACAGAACTTGAAAAATTATAGTCCAAATAGTCTAAACAAACCTCAGGATGCGTTAGAGAAGTGTAGAGCAGTATTTTGTGAACGATTCGACACAGTTGCATTTTAGACAGAGAGTGCAGTTCAGTCGGAGTGATTCGATTGCAGGGTGGCGTACAGAGATCCGTCAGTCGACAATTGAGCAAAAATGACGGCGTCCGGACTAAGTCTCCGCTAGCTCCGTCCGGATTCGGCTGCAGACTTAGCTCCAGGTCTAGATCAGTGCCCCGGAAAGCCAGCCCAGACAACGTGGAGCCATGGGCCCTGAGACTAAGTCCGTCTGCGTCCATGTACTGCGTCAGTAGTCCTTCCAGCCACCGGACGAAGTCGTGACGAGCGGCTAGTTCCGTCTCCCCCAGAAGGCCACGAGAACACAGACGGTCCACTTGTCCGTCCACCCCACCTGCACCGTCTAGCTCCGTCACCAGCCAGCTTAGTCCTGGGCCTGAAAACCCCAAGAAATAATCAAATTTAGGCTTAGATTAAGGTTTATTGACATTTTTAGGGTGGGTTCGAGGGGAGAGACCCCCTCCCACTTGGTTCGGACTTCCTGTTCATTTTAGTATCTCCCACCCCCCAACAGCCCATTTCCGAATGGCGAAGTGGTACCATCCCATGGCATTAACCCGAAACTTATCCCGAAACGTTTTAGAGATTTTGGGTGATTTTTTTGTTTCACGAAGTTTGGTGTGGTTTTTGTGTCTTTTTGGTTAAATTTAGTAATGATGGACGTGAAACTAAAATTACCTATAAAAATCAAATTTTAAATCTAAGCGTGTTAATAATCCTAAGCCTAAGTAAAAACTAGAATATATTACGTATTATATACCTATATATACAATAGCTTATTTAATCTTACTAGAGCTTTCTTGTTTATCAAGCCGGAAATCATAATTCCTGCTATCAGCATTATCTTCAGCTGCACTATATCGAGAAATAACTGGAAAACTAAATAACAATAAATAATAAATGCAATATATTCCAAGGATAGGTGCTCGAAGCCCCATGCGTCCTATCTCATAAGTCCCAAAACAGAGTCAGTCCTCAAAGCCTGGCCATCTTCAACACCATATACCTTTTGGCTCAGCCTTGTGTTTGTTAGCAGAAGGTGGTGCGGTCTCCTTTGTCTTGGCCACGGTGGCCACCCCTCCAATGCGGTGTTTTTTATCGAGCACCACCTGTGCTGCGTTTTTTGCCTCCCCAAACTCCACCACTGCCGATGTGCCTGAAAAAAGACTTGCAGGTGAAATAAATGGCGCAATATAGTTTTTAAAATGAGTATAGTTTTTAGAATAAGTATATATTGTAGAATAATTATATATTCCCGAATGAATATATATTTTAGTATGAACCAGGCTGTGAGATCAACTTTGAGTAGTCTCAAATATCACGCCACCTGTTTTCCCTCATCATTCAACCTTTGTTGCCCAGACTTTAGTAGTGACCTTTATGCAAGGTGACAGTAGTGGACATTCCGTATCGTTGCTGGAAGTAGTGTGCAATGTCCAGCTGGGTTAGGGAGTTCCTCGGAAAGCCGTAGAGGAAGATGGAGCGTCGGTCCACCTCCCGGGCTCGATCCCAGGCCTCCAGGGCTTTCCGGTGCCGACGCCCTCTCTCGTGCTCGGCCCGGCACCCCGCCGACGGAACCCACGCTGAGCACACGTCGCACTGGCCACTGCTCATGCGCTGAGTCTCAATATATAAAGATGAGGAGAATTAACACAATTAATGCACTAGCGAGACTGCCGTAAAGTGGTAGTGTCGCCACAGCAGTTTTGCTCATAGGTTGCAAAAAGAGAGCTTTTCGCTTTAAAATTCTACGTTCACTGAGAAACTAAAGTCTAACAAAAGTAGTTGCACCACTTGAGAAAACGAAACATGTGATTTCGTTACGAAAAGAATAGATTTGGGTTGGACTATCAAGAGTTCAGCAAGTAAGTAGTCGCTGAAGTCATGCCAGGAAAATAAGTAAGTGGTGCATCTATTTTTTGTCAGACTTTAGGGACTCGTCTTGAAAGGTTTGCTGTCAATGACACTATAGAAAGAAAATAAATTACTCTGAAAATACTCTGGTCCTGGTGGAATCATAAATACGGTGTCACGGTGTAAATTTTCCCCCTGTGAATTTTACTCCCGGAAAATACTACTTTTGCGATAACAAAAAGTCAAATTTTTACATTGCTTAAGCAATCATAGGTTTTATTATATGGTACTATAAGTGAAATTAGGCTGCTAAATACAAAGATCTACGATAACAATTGGTAACAAAAAGGTTCGAGAATTAGCTGACGCCGGGATTAATCGCCGACCCGACCCGCCGGTATCTTGCCTCGTCCCGCCCGCGGGGATCTTGCCTTGCCCCGCCCCGCGAGGAGGAGTACCCCGCGGATTTTCTTTGCCAACTGGGACAATAGTAGTTTCTTAACAGAAAATTTTTTGCTTAGTCGTTCGATCAATATTTCACTCATTCAAATCGATCTAATTAGCTAAGAGGGGCAGGCAGATTAGCATAAACATTCAAGAGTTAACGACAATCAGTGGACCAAAAATCCATAATGACACATGTGATTTTTAGACTTTTGGTGGTGCTTACTTCTTAGTTCTTATACCAGTACGAGTTATCTTAGAAACATTCACAATAAGTTCAAAACAGTCAAATTATATGGTTGGTGTGATTGCCCCCCCCCCCCCGGAAAATTCACCCCGGTGCACTTTTTCCCGGGGGGAAAATTCGCACCGGGGTAATTTTTTCGGGGGGACGGCTCATACAACGGCTCGGAAGCAGCCCTTTCGCAGTTTTCGCTATAACTCAATTCAATTCAAAAAAATTAAATATAAATATATATATATATATATATATATATATATATATATATATATATATATATATATATATATATATATATATAAAACCGGTATACTTTCGTTCCAGTTAGGTCAAAACTCCGGATTTGGTGGCCCTTTTGCGATCAGACAGAAACTTGCCAGAAAAACATAATTTTTAAGCAAAAAAGAGAAAAAAGGAGCTGCAACACCACTCAACCCTGTGAACAACCTTGACATCACATTAAGTGATAAGACTTAACCTAGCCTTTGTTAATCTCAGTATCAGACAGTCAATCTAATAAAATTATACAACAGACGGTACCCTGACATAGTAGTCTTAATTCAAGAATGAATCGCACTTTACTCCGCTGAATTACATCTAATCTACCGTGTATCATTATTAAAATCCCAGAATAACACCAAGAAATAATTCTGCTCTCATATCAAAGGCACAAATGGGTGAATCGGTTTATTGCCCAAAATCGCACAAAAATAACAACACGAGTCTGCTACCATCACATAAAATGACACATACAGTTAAAATCATCACCGTAGTTCAGGGGTTTTTTTGTGTAAAATAGGGTGTATTTACACATCGGCCGCCTAATTTTCACAGAAAAAAATAAAAATACACACTGATTTACACAGCCCCATTTTTCCCCAAAAGTTGATGAAACGGCCTATTTCGGTTGTAAAAATTACAAAAATTCGCGAAGTGGCGACTTGTGCCTGTGACCTCTTTGTCCTAACAAAACTAAGTCTAAGTTTTGACCCAAACACAAAAAATCTTCAGTTTCTGCTCTTAAATGGCTTATGATTTTTTTATTTTAGCATTCGTTTTTATGCACTTGAAAGTTGACAGTGAAAAATCAGCCACGCTGACCCTGTCTGTGCGATTTCTTGTCCTACGTCAAACTACTGTGAAAGTTTTACACCCGGATTTGAAAAAAATTAGTAGGATCTGGCTGATAGAACGACTCTCTATCTGTGTAAACCATGCATGTACACGGGGTCTCGGCCTGGGTGTTTGGGCTTGTTTCAGATTTTGCAAAATTTTAGACGGGCTTGCCCTGGCGTGTCGGATACTTGAACTGACAAAAACGCAAAAATTTTCAACTATCTCATTTTTTATTTTCGTATGTAGTTCGAGACTCAAAGTCGAAATATTACTTTTCACGTGAAAAAACGATAAATTTTTACCTAAAAAAATGCTAAAATACACACTTTTAGAAATTTACACAACATGCCCTTAATTTACACAGCAAATTTTTAATTTACACAACATTTACACAGTGCCGATTTTGAAAAAAAAACTACCACAATTTTGAAAAGATCGAAAACTTTAATCTAATCCGTTAAATCCATTTCAGGAATCGACCCAGGGTTGAACTATTGCGATTGATTGAGCTGAGATCAACTACAGTGCCAAGTGCCAGGGTGAGATCACAAAAAATGACTGATATTGGCTGGTATTCACGAAATCTGCCCACCTGAATGACTACAAACAAGGTCCAGTTTCTCAAAACTACAACTCTTACAATTGTAACAGTTGCTATTGAGCAAAGACTTACAATTGTAACAATTGTAATATCAAAATATTTCACCCTAACTGCAACAATTGTTATGTGGTATTCGGTTGTGCAAAAACTTACAATTGTACCAATTGCAATCTCAAAATATTTCACAATTGTAATGTGGTATTTGGTTGCGCAAAGACTCCAATTGAAACAATTGTAATCTCAAAATATTTCACAACTCAATTGATATATACATACTTGCACATTTCTAGGACAATTCTACAATTGTAACAATTGTAGTCCTTGTGAAAGTTTACAAATGTAACAATTGTAACGTTTGTAAAATTTGTTACACATTGTTACAATTGTAAGCCTTGTAATGTTGAGCAACAGGGTCCAGGTGGTCAGAAATATATATTTTAAATCAGACTAATTGCGGCATAAAAAGTTGTCTATATACATTAAAAAGCGTAAAACTCTCGTTCTATTCAGGTCAAATCAACTTAGTGCCATTTTATGCTGTCTCAACGAGCTTAAGTTGAATGACTAAACACTGCAAACTATTAAGCTGAAACGTTCACTTCAAATAAAACCTATTTTTTTGTAAATTTATTTTGTCTACAATAAAAGCTTCACAGGAGGTGCCATAAAACAGCAAAAAATAATTCAAAATTTAAATAATAATAGAAACATCTAATTTTTAGCAATTGATTTATGAATTTGTGATGATCAAGTTGACCGTTTACGAATACCAGCCAAGTATATATAGTTTACAACAATTATTTAACATTACAACATACAGACAAAAGTCAAGTGAAGTTTCAATTGCCACCAGAAGTGGTAAAAATACGAGTCACTGAGATCAAAAAGTGATGACGGTGTTTGGACATCAAGGTGTGGTAGTCGTGGTGAAGTGATTATGCTAAGGACACATTTTTTTCGTCACACTACTATTTTTTCGTCAAACTACGCGGATTGGAAAGGCAATTCAGTCCGAAAAAACGACTCCCGCGTGGAACTAAACGGATTAGCGAGGTTAAAAAGAGAGTTCTGCATTTTTAATTTTAGAGCAGAATGGCGATTAAGAAAAGTTTCAAAGGGACAGTGGAAAAAAACAAAAAGTTTGAAAAGTTTTAATTTCTAAAAAAATAATAGAAAAGTAGGGCTTAATAAAATGCGGCACCATGGCCCTAAAGGTTGGTTCACACTTGTCCTCAAGAACATTAAGAACACACACTAGGACAAGTATAAAGTATCAGTCAGCTTTCTATGAAAAAATGACAAAAGCGTTTTGGCGGTTGGCTGCTCTGAAACTCTAGAAGTGACCACAACTTTCTTCATGCATAAAGTTGTATATTTTTGGCCATGTATTTACCTTAGAATTGCTTAAGGACAAAACGATAGGGACACGGATAAGGACAAGTATGATACAAGCTGAAGATTCCTGGAAGCCTGATAAGTGCACCTGTGAAAAGTGGCAGTGATAATAAATAGTTTATATACACAACATAAATATCAGAGTCATCAGAAATGGAATGGAATGCGAGAAACAGAACACAGCCCGGTTGCTTTGGTTCGGTCGGCCTGTAGTGGGGGCGGGGGTGGGAGGTGGTCCAGCCAGCATCACCCTTCCCTCTCGCCCATAGCATCATCAGCATCAGAATTAGCATCAGCATAAGAATTAGCATAAGAATAAGCATCAGCATTAGAATTAGCATCAGACTTCGCATCAGCGGCATGGCTAGCATAAGCGTCAGCATTAGAATTAGCATCAACAGTGGTCTCGGAATCAGAGTTATCATCAGCATTAGAATTATCATCCGCATCAGAATCAGCATCATTATCAACAGCCTGATTATTAGCATCAGCAGAGGCCTCAAAATTAGCATTTGCAGCATCGCTGGCATTAGAATTAGCATCAGTATTATTATTCTTCTCATCATCTAAATACCAGAAAAAACAACTGGGTATGGCTAATATTCACAAAATATAAAAACTAGACTGCCCTGCTTTGCCCTAAGTCAATCGTTTGGTGATTAAAAACAAAAAACTGGGTAGCTGTCGCTAGCCTACCCACAGCAAATTCAAGCTCAACTTTTCTGAAATTATATCTTGAAAAGATATACACAAGCCCAAATCAAATCAAGTCGAAATCACATAAGGTTCAAATCTTTAAAGCCATGGAAATGAAAAACAAATGGTATATACCGTGGCTATGTTGTGAATTTGGCTGGGAAGATGTCTGTGCCAGGATTCGTGAGGTGCGAGGCTTTGGGATGGGCTTTCGGGAGGGCGGGGCCGGGACCGGGGCCAGGGACAGGGACAGCACAGCAGGCTGGGAGCGAAAGCACACGGAGCCGAAACCGGGGCTGAAATACAAAACACCTTTATATACACGACCAGGCGGTGGATCTACGGAAAAAGCAATTATTTTATGAATGAAATTCGACTCTTACCACAAATTTTGGCTAAAATGCTAAAATTTCAATTTGTAAGCGATCAATTTGATTCGTAAAAGTTTGTTTAGCTACACAACTTGAACCAAAAGATAGAATAAATACGTAAATCAACAAAAGAAACAAATTAACAGCCTTTTTAGCTTACTTACTACCACACTTAACAATAATAAAAACGCTTCTAATTTTCACCCAACTGACCCTCACTGCCCCCATGCCCATACATGTAACGGGGTCAAAACTTTGTGGGGCCTCTCCGACCAAATTTTGGGGACCCTCCCCCCTGATCGACCAAAAATACCCTAAATTTTGCGCAATTTCGCAGAGGGCAGAAGGGCCCTTTTTTAAATTTTGCCCCAGTTTTGGGGACCCTCCCCCCCGGCTCCTCGATTTTTTTTGGGGTGGGGGGGTCCCCCATCCGTCTTTGGTACATGTATGACTGCCCCCCATTTTACACTATCTAGGTTCCTTCCGCGCCATCCTTCACTGACCGGTCGAATAGACTGCACAAGTGCGCAGTGCTGTTGTCGGCGTCTGGAGGCGGCTGGTCGCTGGCAGTTGGGGCCGACTCTGGTTTGGCAAACAACACGTCCAGACTGCCGCATTTGCTCACTGAAATACAGCAGAAAAAATAAAAAAAGATAATAAAATAACTAAATAAACTCATCAGGGCCGTTTCTTTGCGGATTAAACGGACGAGTTTTAGTTATTTTAATACAGCACAAGTTGTCAGACCAGACTATTGGCCAATCCTTAGCAGGGACATTAACGCAGCATAAGCGGAAAAATATTTCGAAAACTTTTTTCGAAAATTCTACAAAGTTAGGTAATTTTTGTCGGTCAGAAGGGAAAGCTTTCCAAAACACCGTGGATGCCGATGCCCCCCATAAATTTATCTCGTTAAGGTGGTAGTAACGTTTTCGACAGTTTTGCAGGAATAACACTTGACAACTTACGAGTAATTTTCAATCAATATTTTACAGTACGCATATTAATTTAGGAAACTATAATTTATTATGAGATAAATGCTTGATAAAATAGCCTGAAACAATCATTTTTAATTTTCACAGAAAATATTTTTCAGCCAGTTACGACAATTTTTCGTAAATTTTATGTTTAGCTAAGCCAAAGTATATAGTAACTAGTCAAAACGACCGTTTATTGAAAAAATAAAAAATGACACACGGGCATGTCAAAAACCGTCACTTTGGACTTTGGAGGATAGAACTTATCTTTCCACTTTTCACTTTTTGAGATTATGTCACATTTATGCAACACTTTTTTTGAACTAAAGTACATTACACAAAAGTCCGCAAAACTCGACAACTACTAGAAGGATTTTGTTCAAAATTTGGCACACATGTGCCTACTTTATACTGATATTTCAAAAATTTAGTTTGCTGAAATTTTGCGTTACATCAATTTCATTCACAGAAATCTGTAAAAATGTACTTCCGTGGACTAAATCTCAAGTTTTGATGTTTCAATCTTTTCATGCGTTATTTTACATGTTTTTTTAGACAATTTCTGATGTGTCAGTTTTTTTATTTGTATTAATTTAGCCTATTTCGTGAAAAAATTAAATTCAAAAATTCGTATATTTTTCAAAATTCGAAAAAATTCAAAATTGAAGGTCCGTACCTTCTTTTCTGCATCATATAAATGCACCAAACTTAGCATTAAAATTCACTCTGCTATTGGCTATGTCGGTGTAAAGAATGCAATTGGTTGGAGTTACACTGTCAATATTACAAACAAAACAAGAAAAATGCAAAAATTCATGAAATTTGACTATTTTGACAGTGTCTGCTGACTAGCTTGTTACAGATTTAAGCTAGATAATGTGCATAAGAGTATAGTTTCAGTCAAGTTCTTTAATGCGAAAAAGACAGCTATTAAATTCATTGAGTCAATCAAAAGTTATAGCACGCTATGTAAACTGTCGAAAACGTAACTACCACCTTAAATGCATGGACAAGGCGGAGAATCCGGTCCACAGGACCTTATCCAAGATTAAATATACTATATAACAAGCATACTGGCATATATACATGTAACGGGGTCGCAATTTGGGGAGGGCCTTATGATCCCAACTGATCAGTTAAAAATAGCCTAAATTTTGAAAATTTTTAGCCAAAAAGTGGCATTTTTACTAAATTTTGACCAAATTTCAAGACCCTCCCCTCGGCCCCTCGAGTTTTTTCCTGGAGGGGGGGGGTTGGTTCCCCACCGCATCCCCTCATACATGTCTGAGCGCTGCCACAATTAAATATCTGACAAACGGACCACTGGCTTTGCCATCCAGCCCCCCCGGTTGAGTCTGGTGCGGTCTTGCGGGCTGGCTGGCTCGTCGGGTGCGTCTGGAAGTGGTTCCGGCCAGCTGGGAGAAGGAGGGGGGCTGGGGCGGGGATGACTGCGGGGGGCTGGCGGGACGTCGTCTCAGGCCCCCCATGCCCAGGGCTTGTCTCAGGGTCCACTCCAGCCGGCCCATGCCCCCCCTCCGGCTGCCCCCTTTGCCTCCCTCCTCCTCTCGACGAAGGCGTCGCTCGTGTTTCTCAACATCCTACAGTCATGAAACATCTTTTGATCCAGGAAAAAATTGACAGAATATTTTACAGAAGTATACATACAGTGATTTCTGGTATTTTTAGCGAAAGCGAGGCGAGGCGTATATACAGCTCTCCCTAATGGCGAACCCGATTTCCGATTTCCTGGTAACAGGAACTTACTCTTGGCCCCCGGAAATCCTGCCTCTCCCCGGACATGACTACCAAGGAAATCCTGCCAGGAAATTATATAATATGTCATGTGCGGGGGGACAGGATTTCCGGGGGGGACAAAGATTACCTGCACCGGCTCTCTCTGATACTTTTGTAAGCATCGTATCGAGTTCGTCTGAACAAAAACCCTTCCAATCCCCCCCTGTATATACCTTCTGCGCCTTCTGCTGCATGGCGCGTGCCTTGGCGGGGGCGGTGAGTGTGAGCAGTTGCATATGGTGATCGATGAACCGCAGGGCATCCTGGTGCTCGTGGAGCGCGGCCACCTCCCTCGCCGTGCGGCCGGCCCAGTCCTCTGCCCACACGTTCACCCCCCAGTGCGCCAGGAAACTCACGCAGTCCACATGGCCCCCCGCCGCCGCACAGTGCAGCGCTGTCTGGCCCCCCGAGTCACGTCGGCATGGGTCCCCCCTAGAAGAAGCTATGAAATCAACTAAGATATTGTACGTATGAACTTGGCTTAGTGCAAATCCATCCCAGCAATACTAATATATAATATGCTTACATTGCAAATAATATAATAATAATTTTAGCCAGTTACGTTAATCTAATGCAATGAATGAAGAACCTGAATAAATTGTCTGTAGCAATGATATCCTCGATTTTGGACGGGTGACTTACTTAAGCGCCGTAGAAACAGAGTCAGGGTGTCCCCCAGCCACCCTTACATCTCATGCACAGAAGCTACGGTAGATATATAAATCACCATCAGCACTTCACCAGATTTTCACATTAGTTAAACACCGTAATTACGTATATACACAGTTCACTCCACAACGCCGATAATGTGCTGTTCCTTTACAACTGCTAGCAATTAGCATATAAATTTTTTGCTGTATATTACCCAGTATATTAGGCTTTAGGGTATATACCAGGTGCATACTCGCACATCCCTCACGTTCACATGCTTTTATGTTTCCTTCTGCTTGAGTATATATGCATCTGGTGTTCCCTCGCGGGCTCGTATTTCATCAGCTACTGAGGGCAGCCGGAATTCTACGGCAAGAATATATACTATGACTATGAGAGGTGGTAAAAAAGCCTTTATACGTATTGCCTGCTGTTACGCCACAGGGCAGTTCTCTCGACCTTAAAAAGCTTGAGTGCGGTTTGTGTGGTTTTCGAACCATCTCTGTAACCGTGAGGGCGGTAAAAGATTATATATACCCTTTAGCCAGAATGAGCCTGAGCACGGCCAGGTGTCCGTGGTATGCGGCGTGGTGTGCCGCAGTCATGCCGTCCTCGTCGGCCGCCCCCAGCTCGCGCCCACTCAGCCACTCCAGCTCCGACAGCAGACCGTTGCGAGCCGCCGCCACCACACCCGCCACATCCACGGACATCCAGACACCACAACCACTAAACGCCATATATATATATATATATATATGGGCGGAGACTGGGTGTATAAAAAATCTCGGATAACGGGTCTGAGTGAGCGCAAGCAGTAGGAGCTGAGTGGGGCGCGGCTGGGGGCGGCTGCGGGGCGCGGCCCCGCGCGCGCCTGGCGTGCTGTTTTGGCTGGGTCCTGTGTGTAATACGGCCTAAAGGCAAGAGAACGGAGGGACTTAGTGCGAGACTGCCCTGTGGCGTGAGCGGCTCGTTGGCTGCTTTTGCCTTTGGTTCATCCGCATAGGTCCCGGCTGCCCCACTAGGTGATGGAGTACGAGCCCGCGAGGGACCCCGGTGCTCCTGGTCTCGCGAGGAGTTGAGAGCTGGTGTGCGGGGTGCTGCCCTAATAGCCTAATAGACCTAATATACTGGGTAATATACAGCGAAAAATTTATATGCTAATAGCTAGCAGTTGTAAAGGAACATATAACAGCGTTCTGGAGTGAACTGTGTATAGTACGTAATTACGGTGTTTAACTAATGTGAAAATCTGGGTGAAGTGTTGATGGTGATTTATATATCTACCGTAGCTTTCTGTGCATGAGATGTAAGGGTGGCTGGGGGACACCTAACTCTGTTTCTACGGCGCTTAAGTAAGTCGCCCGTCCAAATTCGATGATATCATTGCTACAGACAATTTATTCAGGTTCTTCATAACCACATTTGCATTAGATTAACGTAACTGGCTAAAATTATTTTTATACTTTATTTGCAATGTAAGCATATTATATATTAGTATTGCTGGGATGGATTTGCACTAAGCCAAGTTAGTACATTTACAATATCTTAGTTGATTTCATAGCTTCTTTCTAGGGGAGGACCCCCATGCCATGGGGGCAAGACAGCGCTGCACTGTGCAGCGGCGGGGGCCATGTGGACTGCGTGAGTTTCCTGGCGCACTGGGGGGGGGAGCGTGTCGGCGGACGTGGGCCCAGCCTCGCGGCGGGAAGGTGGCCGCGCTCCACGACGCCAGGAGATGCCCTGCGGTTCATCGATCACCGTGTGCGACTGCTCCCGCGCTCCGCCCGCCGCGAGCCAAAGGCGCAGGGAAGGCGTAAGGTGCGGGGGGATTGGAAGGGTTTTTGTTCCAGACGGACTCGATAAGATGTTGCGAAAAAGTATCAGAGAGACCCGTGCAGGTAATCTTTTTGTCCCCCGGAAATCCTGTCCCCCCCCACATGACGTATTATGTAATTTCCTGGCAGGATTTCCTTGGTAGTCATGTCCGGGGAGAGGAAGTTTCAGGGGCCCAAGAGTAAGTTCCTACCAAGGGAAATCGGAAATACGGGATAGCCGTTCCAGGAAAAGCTGTGCTGTGCGCCTCGCCTCGCTTTTTCGCTGCAAAAAATACTCAAAAATCATATGTATGTAAAATATTCTGTGTCGATTTTTGGTTTCCTAGAATAGAAAGATGTTTAGTGAGCTGTAGGATGTTGAGAAAACACGAGCGAGCGCCTTGGTAGAGAGGAGGAGGGAGGCGAAGGAGGCAGCCGGGGTAGGGGCCGGCTGAGTGGAGCCCTGAGAGCGAGCCCCTAGGGGGGGGCCTGAGGGACGCAGCCCCCCGCCACCCGCCCCACCCCTCGTTACCCAGCGGAGCCGGAGCTTCCAGCTGACCCGACGAGCCAGCCCCCGCGAGCGCACTCCTGGACCCGGGGGGGGGCTGGATGGCAAGGATCACTTGGTCCGTTGTCAGAATTTACTGTGGCAGCGCTCCGGTCCTGTGGGATGCAGTGGGGCCAACCCCGCCCCCTCCCCCCCAAAAAAGAAAAAACTCGAGGGCCCAGGGAGGTGTTGAAATTTGGTCTGCAAAAATTTAATAAAAATGCCACTTTTTGGCTAAAAATTTTACGAAATTTAGGCTATTTTTTAACTGATAAGTTGGGATCATAAGGCCCTCCCCAAATTGCGACCCCGTTACATGCTATATATGCCAGATATGCTTGTCTATATAGTATATTTAATCTTGGATAAGGTCCTGTGGACCCGATTCTCCGCCTTGTCCATGCATTTAAGGTGGTAGTTACGTTTTCGACAGTTTACATAGCGTGCTATAATTTGAACTTGAATAACTTCTTTTTAGCTGTATTGGAAAAAGAAATTTGACTGAAACTATACTCTTATGCACATTATCTATCTTAAATCTGTAACAAGCTAATCAGCAGACACTGTCAAAATAGTCAAATTTCATGAATTTTTGCATTTTTCTTTTTTTTTGTTTGTAATATTGACAGTGTAACTCCAACCAATTGCATTCTTTACACCGACATAGCCAATAGCAGAGTGAATTTTAATGCTAAGTTTGGTGCATTTATCATGATACAGAAAAGAAGGTACGGACCTTCAATTTTGAATTTTTCGAATTTTGAAAAATATACGAATTTTTGAATTTAATTTTTTCACGAAATAGGCTAAATTAATACGAATCAAAAAAACTGACACATCAGAAATTGTCTAAAAAACATGTAAAAATAACACGTGAAAAGATTGAAAAAACTTGAAAATTAGTCCACGGAAGTACATTTTTACAGATTTCTTGAATGAAAATTGATGTAACGCAAATTTCAGCAAACTAAATTTTTGAAATATGGGTCTGAAATTGGCACATGTTTGCCTCCTCCGAATTTTGACAAAATCCTTCTCCAGAGTTTTTGCGGACTTTTGTGTAATGTTCTTTCAGTTCAAAATCTAAATATATTTGACTTAATGTGACGTCAAATAATATTGAAGGGTGGATTATCCTCCAAAAGTCCGAAGTGACGGTTTTTGACGTGCCCAGTAGTGTCATTTTTTATATTTTTCAATAAAATTTTAAATTTTCGGTTTTGACTCGTTACTATATACTTTGGCTTAGCTAAAGAATTTTACAAAATTGTTTTTGACTGGTGAAAAATATTTTCTGTGAAACGCAAAAATCATTGTTTAGGGCTATTTTTATAAAGACATTTATTTCTCATCACATAAATTATAGTTTCCTAAATTAATATGCGTTATGTGGGATATTGATTGGAAGTACTGCGTAAGTTGTAGAGCTACTTCCTGCCGAAACTGTAAACATTACTACCACCTTAACGAGTAAATTTATGAAATAGGGCAGCAGTGGTGTTTTGGAAACTTCTATAACTGACAAAAATTACCCTAACTTTGTAGGAATTTTCGAAAAAATATTTCAAAAAGTTCCGCTTATGCTCCGTTAAGATGTTCTCCCCTCCTAAGGATTCCCACCTGTCATACTCTGACAACTTGTGCTGTCTAAATAACTAAAACTCGTCGTTTTTTTTTAATTTCGCAAAGAGAAACAGCCCTAATAGCTTATTTCTTATTTATTTTATTATCTTTTTTTATTTTTTTCTGCTGTATTTTCAGTGAGCAAACATTGTGCAACGAGTTGTTTGCCCCAACTGCTGGCCCAGCCGCCTCCAGACGCCGACAACGCACTGCGCACTTGTGCAGTCTATTCGAGCCGGTCAGTGAAGGGGGGACCTGATAGTGTAAAATGGGGGGCGGGGCGTCATTACTGTACCAAAGAGGGATGGGGGGACCCCCACCCAAAAAATCGAGGAGGGGGGAGGGTTCCCCAAAAATGGGCAAACGAAAAAAGGGCCCTTATGCCCTCTGGAAAAGTACGCAAAAATTTGGGTCTTGAGATGGGTGACCCCGAAACTGGTCGGAGAGGCCCCGCGATTTTGAGCCCCTGTTAGGCGGTGCAGTGAGGTCAGTTGGGTGAAAATTAGAAGCGTTTTTATTATTGTTAAGTGTGGTAGTAAGTAAGCTAAAAAAAGGCCTGTAATTTCGTTTCTTTTGTTGATTTACGTATTTATTCTATCTTTTGAATTTTTATCATTTTAAAAATTAAACTTTTAAAAATCCAATTGCAAATCACTTACAAATTGAAATTTTAGCATTTTAGCCCAAAATTTGTGGTAAGAGTCAACTTTCATTGCTTTTTCAGCAAATCTATACTATGTGTGATTCTCGTTCAGTTACGTATTGTACTGATTGTACTACAGATCACACCATGGGTGA
>JASANF010002821.1:0-11561 GCA_030248245.1 Trissonchulus sp. WLG1_4 | reverse complement strand
TTATCGAAGCTCATGCAGGTCCACATGAGTACATTATGTTGCATTCACAGCTCTATACTTTCGTTTCCATTGGTTTTATCACTCATGAAAGTATATGCATATGTATAGATCTCTCGTTCGAGTAAGGTCGGGTCAGGTTAGATCTCTCGTTCGGGTAAGGTCGAGTTCAAAAATTTTGGCCCGTTGCGAACTTCCTTGACGGGTTTCATGGGACTGAACAAAGTCAGAACTCAGAAGCTGCAAAATATTTGACTTCTGGAGGTAGCCCCCAGATCATTGCCATAATTTTATTGTATTTTTAGTTTTATTTTGACCGAGTTTACAGCTCTGTAATGCATTGCGTCAAAAAGAAAGGTAAATAATCAGTTCGACTTCTCATGGCTGCCGCCCCTCCCCCTCGAAATTTTTTCCGACTGCAATGTTACACAAGTCCCCCTTTTGGCTTTAGCCCGGCCAGAAAAAATTCCGTTGCGTCTCCAATTGACCAAGTTCGGTCTAAAAATAAAAATATTCTGCATTTTTTTGCAAGCTACCGCATCCAGAGCCCAGACACCCTCGAAATTGTGGCTTACTATTCCTTATTACCTTTCATCGAAGCTCATGCATGTTAACATGAGTACATTATGCTGCATTTACAGCTCTTTACTTTAGTTTCCTTTGGTTTTATCTTTCATGAAAGTATATGCATATGCAGGGGCGTAGCCAGGGGGGGGGGGGAATAAGTGAAATTAACCCCCCCCCCCCAAAAAAAAATTTTCAAAATGAAATTGTACACAAGGATCCCCCTTTGGTTTTTATGGTCCGGTACAATAAATTTCCAATACGTCGCCAATTGATGAAATTTTCCCTAAAATATCAAAAATTTCCTTATTTTTTCTGGGGGCTGTCGCACCCAGACACCTGCAACTCGGTGGGTCAGTGTTACTTGCTTTCATGTTTCATTGAAACGTGAGCATGTGTGTATGGATGCATCGTCCAAAATTTGTTTGCTCAGCATGCTGTTTTTACGTTTTTAGCTGTTTTATCGTGCAAAAAGGACATTTTTAGTAAAGTTGCGATCCGCGATGTCAAAAAGCTTCGTACAACTACCAGATTTGTTAGCTTCTGAACACTCGCCGGCCTGCCGGTTGTGTGATGTTCGGGGTTTTGAACTCCAAGCCAAGTAATCAACTCACTCAGATTACGTCGGATTCGGATTAGATTTTCTATTTTTCGGATAAAGTCGAGTTAAAAAACTTGGACCTGTTATGGACGTACTTGACGTTAAATCGTCTACAATGGAACCGAACCAAGTCAGAACCTGCAAAGCATCTAGCATTTATTTCAACAGAATGTACAGCTCTGTAATACATTTCATCAATGAAACTGGAGTTTCCAATTTCAATCTGAAATTGAATCTATTGAAACTCAATCCGCAATTGCGGTATATAAGGTGTGGAACTGTGGAACAACAGATAAAAAGCATTTTGACATTAATTAAAAACAATCAACTAAAAAGCCATTATTTCAGCTGGTTGTGAAAAGGTGACTTTTGTTATACAAGAATGAAGTCGACAGTTACCATATCTTGTTCTAAAACATTATCAAGTTACATCCATTTAGGTATTTACTTTAATACATAAACACTTACATACACAAATGCTGTTGTACTGCAAAAACTTTATCTATATTTAACACGCAACAGCAAAATTTCAAGTTCAAGTAACCGTATTAAACCGTTTTAAGTATTTAGTTCGATGCTTACAATATTTAAAAAAGGAAATAGACTCCGGACTCCTTACTTTAACTCATTATTCAAATCCATTCAGTCTAACTACTCATTTTTTCAATTTAGTTAATAGTAATTTTAGTCAATCTGATATTAACCTAATCCACTAGCTTCAACTTAATTCGTTTAATCCACTTGCTATTGGATTAGAATAGAAATGCCAACAACCCTCAAAGTAGCGGCCGCCTACTATCCACCCTTCGTTTCAAACTGTTTTGACCAGTTTCCAAAAAACTGTACCAACCCTGGCTTTGCCGTTCTGCCACTCTACTACATGCTGACTGCGGCAAATTTTGACATCCAATGGGTCAGGGCCGAAAATTACAATTACAAACAGGTCTATCACATGGTTCAGAACGGACAGGCTGATATTTCAGGTAAATATGTGGAGGGTGGGCGTCACAGAGCTTCGGGCGGTGCTTAACCCCTTTGCCTAGCCCTATACACTCCGATAGACCCGTCACTTTCATTTGACCCCCCATTTTTCGTCCCCTCCTAACTTTCGTAAGCACCGCAAAATTTGTGTGAAAACATTGGTAACTTAGTTTTTTGCGCACTTTTGAACCACAGCTCTTTTCGACCACAGATTAATTTGTGCAAAACCTAATTTCCTATTTCTCTTCAACATACCTAAAAACAGCTTTGCCCCTTCGCGTGTTCTACCGTACAAATTATATACATAAAAGATAAAGACAATAATTTGGGCAGCAATCTGAAACTCATGTTTCATTTTCAGGATACACGGATCCGATCATAGGAGATGTGTACAATTTCAACGATTCCCAAATCATACAACTTCAACCTCTTTCTTTCATGTCAGGCTTCAAGACAGCCGCTTTGTTTCCAAAAATCACCAACTCTATCGCCAACAACGGATCGATTTTCAGCGTTTATACGCGATCTTTTTGGTCGATCCTGTTGCTTTCATCGATTCTCGTTTTCATTTTCAACAGAATAAAATGGGCAGATACAGGGTTGCCTCACAATTATCGGAAAATCGCTTCCTTTTCATTCAGTTTAGTTTTGACTATTGTGCTAAATGTGTTTGGAAATCTGCTTAGTATTTATTTACACCAAAAAGCTGCTACCGTAATTTTACCATTCACAACACTGGAAGAATTCGCCGCCAAAATATCCAGCCAAGAATGTCACCTGATCACGGTGGAGATACTTCAGCAATTACTTCCAAAACTATTTACAAATAATTCCAAAATTTTGGAAAACATGACAAATAGAGATAGAAATCTCAATTTCAATTTCCGAAAAGCTTTTGCAAAAAACCCACCGACTTTCGTTGTCGATTCGTTTAACGATCGATATCCTATAGATCAAGCATTAATCGAAATGCTGGAAAAACTAACTAGTTTCTACAAATGGCCAGTTATTCTTATTGAACATACGTTTGCCCAGGGTATGACCCACTCGAAACACAACCTTAGACCATTGTATAGCATGGCACTAGTCTTGGACACAGCACCTACAGCTTATTTTAGACGCCGACTAAGCCCTGACATAGAAGAAAGACTTAACATTGCTGTATCTGCCGGGTCTGCAGAAAACTTAATGAACAGAATCGAGGACAAACATTTGAAAAACTATATTTATCCGAAAAAATGGGAAACCCTAGCCTCAGAGACAAATATCAGCCCAAAATCCCTAAATTTATACCAACTGCGGGAAATGTTTCTCATTTTAAGTGCGGGGCTGACTCTTGCATTCGCTTTGGTACTCCTGGAAAAAATTCATAGAATTTTTTCGTAAAACATTTACATATATATTCCTTGGCTGGAACTAGCAAGCTTTAACTTAAAACTTGACGTTCAACTTAGTTAGCTCACAAGAATAAAGTGGTGGGTGGCACATTTTCTCGAAAATTTTACAAAATTTCGCAACATTTAGGGTATTTTTGGTAGATCAGGGCGGGAGCGTCTCGAAAAATGTGGACACAGCTCCCCAAAATTTTTACGCCAAAATTTGAACCTTTTTCATATTACAAAACAATTTTATATTTTTGGATTAGATGATGCATATAAGCCCTTTCTACAGAAATGACAACACCGCCACTATAGATTCAAATTATGGTCAAGGGGTGGCTGGAAATCTTAAATGTTTGAATCCCAACACGTATATAATTGTATTAAAAATATTAGCAATGGTTACTTAAAGTATCAATAATTATTTTCACTTTTCTTGGATTTGATCTGTCATTTAATGAAAAATATCTTGAATAAGTATAAAATTACAATTTCGCCACCTCCATTCATAGCAATTCCACACGTTAAGTATAGTTAATAGTACCAATCTTTCTAACAGAGGAATGTAAAAAGCAGTATAAAGACCTGCCGCCGCGAAAAAGGCCATTAATTCTAGTCTGTGGACAAGGACGATGGTAGTAGCGGCATGACGGAGCGTAATACGGCGGCCAATGGCAGAATTAAGAACTAATTAATAGTTACGAACTAACTAATTAAGAAATAATTAAGAACTGATTAATTAAGACAATTAAGAACATGGTTGTGAAAACCAGCGCCATAAAATAGATATTTTCCATTCGGTAGAAATAAGTGAAGTTGGTAGCCTAATTACTCTTCAACACAAGAAACAAGCGAATCGAGCATATGTAGCTGTGTTCGACCACTTTCATTGGGCAAAAAAATAAGGGCATGACATTCTTCCGATAAAAAATAAGTTCCGGTAAAAAATAAGGTGTTGTAGCGTTCCGAGAAAACTCCAGAATAACTTGGTAGCACATTTCAGCTTCTGATTTAAGTTTATCACCCTATGCAAAGTTTATTAAACTAACAATAAAGTAATAGACCGAATAGATCCTGGAACCTTCGCAAGTCCTTGAAATGTTCTGATTAGTAGAGTAGATGTAAATTAAGTGGATTAGTTACGATCTGGACTTAATTAAACTAACTAAACAAAAACCAGCATACAATCCTGGATCAAGAAAATATCCTACCCGTTGTTTCGCAAATTCAATCCTTGTAAGCCACAGGCGTTCATCCCACTGAAATCGATAGCAGGCCTGCTGAAAATAGATTAAAAAATGAAAATTAGATTAAACTTAATCTTTGATGCAACTAACCAAACAATTGACACAGCAGAGGACTGATTCTAGTTATACTGCATAGTTTGTCCAAGCACCATACTTTTATCAGTTCCACCCTCCTCCAAAAAAAATCGAGCGGCCAGAGGGGTGCCAAAAATTTGGGTAAAATTATGTAATAATGAATTTTTTTCAAAAATTGTACTACATTTGCAAAATTTAGAGGAATAAGGTCCCCAAACTTATTACACATTACAATATGTATGCCTAGTACTTAGCTATGGTATGAGATTAAACATATCAAGAACATATTAAAATGAGTTCTTGAACTTCTGATCTCTTGACCTTTTGAACTTACTCTGAGAATGGCCTCTATTTTTCTTGCCACGGCCCAATCTATCTCCTGTTTTTTGAACCAATAATTTCGTTCCTCCCGGCGTCTTTTTATCAGCTCAAGAAAGTTCACCAAATACTGGCCATAGGTCACGAAATCTTTCGGATCCTTCTGACGTTTCTGCAGTTTGTATTCGTGGCCTTCGCACTTTTTCACTACACTCCTAAAAATACCATTTTTTAGACTTTGACAATTTGGCATTCTGGCCTTGGAAACCAAAAGTCTATATAACAAAATAAAATAAGATGTCAGAGACAAAAGGGGCCATTATCGTTTTATCTCAGAGTTCAGCAATTTTCTCAGAGTTAATTTTTCAGCAATTTAACCGATTAACTTGAGCAATTGTGATGAAATTAAGCAAGCAAAATTGTGTCCAAACAAATTAGCGCTTTTAAAACGCTTTAATTTTCTGCACTGGCAGCTTATAAGGTCTAACTGACCCAGAATGTGTGTCTTCGTAGCTTAAGCTTAGCCAAGTTTAACGGTCTAAAACCTTTCCGTCACAAATGTACATGGCAGGGGTCTGGGGAAGAGCAAGCCCGCCCAGATTTGCGATTCTAGGACAAGCCCGCCTCAGATTAGACCCATCGGGACAAGCCCCCATCCTTGGTGCACAAAAGATCGTGCTCAAAAACTCAGAAATGGCCCCAGGGCCCTGTTGCTGAGATTTACAAATCCTACAATTGTAACAATTGTAAGTTTTCACAAAGGCTACAATCATACATGTAATTGGGGGGGATGGGGGGGGAAGACCCCCCCAAAATTCGGTCCCGGGGGAGGGAGGGGGGGTCCCGTCAGGGAGAAAAGAGGGGGGAGGGTCCCGAAGGAAGTAGAATTTTGGCCAAAAAATCGGCCTTTTTTGGTGAAATTTAAGCGATTTTTACCAAAATATTAGCCAAAAATTGTCAAAATTGGTGTTTTTTGGTCAAAAAAGGTAAACATTTCGTCATTTTTGCGAGGGGGGGGGGCAAAAATGAGTTGACGCAGGGGAGGGGGGGTCCCACCAGAGGGAGGAGGGGTACCCAAAATTTTGGTGCTGTTACATGTATGGCTACAATTGTAACGTTTGTAATTTGAAAAATTTTGCAAACGTTACAAGCGTTACAAGTCCTACAATTGTAATAATTGTTTGATAAATTATTTCACAATCGTTACAAATCTGCCCACATTCGTAATGAAATCTCCATGAAAAATTCACAATTTGTTATGTTTGTAAAACTTGTAATCTTAGCAACAAAACTGAAGAAAATTCAACGTTAAAAATTCTACAATTGTAACAATTGTAGCTTACAATTGTTACAATTGTATTACAATTTTAAATTTGAACACATAATTTATATAATTTACAAGCGTTACAAAGGCTACAATTGTAACAATTGTAGATTGCAAAAATGGCGTGATATGATTACGATTGTAGGAAATTCAGCAATTACAATTGTTACAAATTTGTAATAAATGTAGATGTCTGCAACAAAATGTTGCTTACAATTGTTACAATTGTAACAATTGTAGAACTGAGCAACAGGGCCCAGATCGCGGTAAAATGCTTCAAAAACAAGCAAAAACCGAACAAACGCTAAAAAATCGTAATTTTGCAAAAAATATACCATTTTTAGGCAAAAATACGAAATTTTTGCGTATTTGTCAGTTCAAGCCCCCCAAACGTCGGGACAAGCCCCTAAAATTTCGAAATATCCGAGAAAGTCAGAAAGCCCCCCCAGACTGAGACCCCGTGTACATGTATGCTTTCCGTTCATGCATTCTAAAACTTCTTATGGGCTTATTGCTTTACTGGATCAAACGGTCGTGACTCATTTTCGTCCAAAGCTTTTCGAAACAGACAGCTGACTACCGAAGTTAGAATAAGTTAGCTGCCTAACTTTTGCCCCAACCCAGTCCTAAACCATCACCGGACTAAAAACAGTTTCATTTAACAGGAGCGTGAGTAGTTAAATTAGTCAAGTCACACTGAAAAACACTGCTAAACGTTTTGCGTCTGCTCATCCTCAGGCCGTAATGGGTTTTAGGCACAAAATATAAACCTGACTGGACTAAAAACCGCTCGTTAAAGGCCTAAGCACACAAGGGCGCATTTTGCTCCACGGCGTACGCCATGGCGCACGACATGGAGCATGAGCGGTCGCATTTCATTTTCACACAGCCTGCTGCATTATTTCACACAATGCAGTAGGTAAGTGTGGGTGTGCGCCCGCTCATGCTCCCTCGTGTGAATAGGCCCTTAGTCCAATCAAAAATGAGCAGCCATTAAACAGCATTCATAGCATAAAAGCAAAAACAGTGGACCACTCCCCCCTTTTTTATAATCACCTGATTTCCTCTTGAGTAAACAGTTGGCACCTGAGCAGATGCTCATAGACTCCCAGCAATTCCTCCAATCGGCTTTCAGCTTCATCTGCCATTTTCGATTCTACAACCAATCAAAATGCAGTGTAGGCCAAACGGGCCAGTCAGATTTCAGTGTAGGCCAAAACGAGTCAATCAGATTTCAGTGTAGGCCAAAATTGGCTAGTCAGATTTGCTGACCCCTGACCTTTTTAAGTTATATGTAAAAAGTATCAGACGGGGCTGCAAAAGACACATTCTTGTCTTTTTTTGGAAGGAGGGGGTGAGTTAAATTGCGCTGCCTCCGCCTCCCCCACTTTTCACGCACACTGTCTGTTGCATTGTGTGAAATACATAATGCAGCAGCTAGTGTAAACCATTCTAATTTTAGAATGCGCCCTCATGTGAATTGGCCTTTAGCTTCTGCCTAAATCGAAATTTCGGTTTCTTCAAACGCACACGTAATTGGCAAACCTATGGAAAGCCTATACCTCAAACCAGCTTGATGCAAAACGAACTTATCTGCGAACAGAACCAAAGGTCCGACCCTAGTGTAGCTGCCGATACTGAGCATTGACTACGATCTGTAACAATATGAATCAATATCACCAGTGCCAAAACTTCGTAATCCATCAAAATATACCAGACACGCTACAACCCAAATAATTTTTTATTAATAAATATCACATCAATAATAACAAACAAAATGGCCATTCACAAAAAATACATTTATTTTAGCCTTCAATACTCCAAGCAGTCAAAACAGTGTAGTCTATGGAAGGGGGGGGGCAGAAATTCCTATAACATGGAAGGGGTGACCTCGCTAATTTCTCAAAAAAGATGTGACTTAGTGGGGCAATGCTAAATTTAGGATATTCTTGGTCGGTCAGAGGGAAGTTTCCACGAAATTTGGGCGTAAAGGCACCCCCCAAAATTTCAACCTCGTTAATGTATAACATAGGCTTAATATTAAGAATACAGCATATTAAGGCACAAAATAATCAATCTAACCAGGGCCAAATATTGACAGTACAAGAGCAATCAGAGTTTGAAACGTCTCGTATTTGTTCAAATTAATTTTCAAAAATTCAAAATTTTCAAAAAAAGAGTTCTGTCAAATTCAGACTTCTCTCGTCTGTTTCAAAAATACAAGCGGTTTCAATAAAGTTGATTGGTCTTAATCAGTCACAGTCATACTAAACCTGTCCGTACGCCAATGCGGTCAAACTGTCGATAATACAGACGCGTCTAACTAGTCTAAACTCAAACATGAGCCGTCAAAAAACGTCTAAATTCAATCAACCATTTCCACCGTTGAGCAAACGACATCAATTTACGGATGGCAAACGCACAAACGCACGCATAAGGACAATTAGTATGAAATAAGACTTTAAAAGTGAACATTTCAAAACACCGGAGTATAATCATAGCTAGTCAAATTCGGACCAAATTAATCACGCTTTAATATATTATTACATATTATATTAATATTGTGGTATATTTAAAGCAGATTTTGGTATATTTAAAACGGGATTATTATATTTGTCATTTTGCTTAGGATAGTTTATATCTGATTAACTATTGTGGCGTGATTGATAACTTTGCTGGCGAAATTGACAGACGGCTAGACGGATGAATCGAGACTAAAAAAGGACGAAAACCGGATCTTCCGTCAAAATCTTCACATTTCTTTGCCCAAATGAGTAAGCTGAAACAGACAAAAAAGTAAAAAATATTCAACACAGAATCAAAATCTATAACTATAAACATTAATCAAAAAAAATATTTCACTTTTTCAAAATATAAAAAACTAGGACAAATTTCTATCTGAAATAATATTTGGTTGAACAATACTAGCTGAATATTTCGTCACTGATAACGCGATAATGCATTTAAATTGGCCACTTAATTCAATAAAAAACTTTTTACAATAAAAACAAACAAACAAAGAACAACAAAACAATAAAATAATAAAAAACCTGTTCCATAAATTCGTCTGCATTCATCAATTCTGTGCAACCATAGCAGATTCGTTTTTCCGTCTGAGCTGTTTTATTCTGGAAATAAAAAAAACAACGATAACAAGTACAGCCAATACATAATGGGCAAAAAATATAAACATGGTCAAGAAACTCTCAACACCCAAATAAAACAGTCTGAAAGACTAAAATCCTGCTTGAGCAAAAAAATGGCTGTCATGAATCAAAAAATCATGAAATTTGGCTGATATAGACTGATAAAAATAAAAAAATTGATACAAAAACAAAATCCAGATAAAAACTTCTAAAAACAGCCGAACCTTTTCCTTGCGATACTCGATCAAATTCTGAAATTCAATATAGTTTCCCCCACCGATCACAAACACAATGGCCTCCTGGAACGGAGTGCGATTTCGTGGAATGTTGCTAAAAAATTTTGACATTTTATTATTTTTTATATAACTATTTGATATTTCTATTTATATTTTAGATTATTTTAAAAAGAAAAACCATTTAATAATAAGTGTCGTGTCAAAGTGGAAGAAAAAAATCATCTGCTTTTACCAGAATACAGAACTTTTGCTTCGCACGTTTCGGCTCTAGATTTCCGTTTTTAATACACAATAAAAAATCCAATTTTTTTAATTCCCATCATAGAATGAGCTTAAACAGGTTTAAAAGAACAAAGAAGCTGCTAAAAATCGACCCAAAAGCTGAGGTTTTAATACTGCTGCACGTTTTACGCGAAAACACTCTTAACTAGACACCAAGTTAATCAAATAATAAATCAGAATCAAAGTAACTAAGCAAATTTCATTCAAAAAACATTGCGCTTTTTTTAAATTATCCCAGATTACCTGTCATTTCCTCCCCTGAGAAATTTGGGATCGAAATATCGATAGTCGTCAACATCGGGCAACGATTTCATTTCCATTATCGCGTCGACCACTCGGGTAACTGGCAAATTCTAAAATTTTAAAAAAAAATATTTTTTATTTTTCAAATTTTCAAAGTATAGATTACTCAATATTATATAAAAAACCATTTTTTGCCAATTTAAAGGTTTCCTCTAAAAAATGGAACTAGCGGCTTAGTCTCACATTTGTCTGTTCTGATAGACATCTTATTCAGACCAAAATCGGCAGATTCAGCCATTCATAAAGTACCTCAGTCTTAATGAGAAAACTACTTATTAAGCCTCTACAAACTCTACTAAAAACAAACTTCTAAAAAAACACAAAAACTTACATGTTTTTTGATAACCAAATTCTTCACGCCCTCCATGACAAACTGTGAGCTTTGACTGAGCAATTTTGAAAACATGCTCACGCGTTTCGTGCCACTGCCTGCAAAGGCGTCCTTAGAGACTTTGGCGAACATTCTAAAAATAAACAAAAAAGTAAAACCTATAATTGGCGAATTTGCAAAAAAATGCTTAGGGGCGCTTCATAGCTGCTACTGTATGTCCGTTCAACAGGCGAAATTAAAAAATATCACATTAATAATCTATAGACTCAGTTGGTGGCGCAATTTTTTCATAATATTTTTTGCCAGCTAAACGGACAAACGGGTGCAATTAGTATATGAATTGAGCTTTAAAGTTTTAAACCCAATTTTGAGGACAATATGCATACTCATAGCCCCAGGCGGAATGAGCCTACAATTAGCAGATAAACCTTCTTTTCCCCAGGTTCTGCATCAATCAAGAATAGCATTTCAGTCATAGTTCAAAAATAAACACAGTTTGTGCATCCAAAGACCAAGACAACCTACTTCCACCGTTTGATGTAGGTCAATGCGGACAGATAAATCTCCTCGTGATGATCGCTGAGAATTTTCACCAATTTATTCAATTCATCCTGAAACCAAATGTTTCTTCTATTAACTAAATAACACACAAATTTATATTTAAAACATCTTTTAATCTCCGCCCTTGATACACAAGATTAGAAATAAATTTATTTGCTTAATAAGCAGTATAAACCAGCAGAATCTAACCAGTTACGTCCAAAATTTTACATAAGC
>JASANF010002820.1:0-22640 GCA_030248245.1 Trissonchulus sp. WLG1_4 | reverse complement strand
ATAAGAGTAGTTTCATCTGATTAAGCCTAGTTTCGCCTGAATAAGAGTAGTTTCATCTGAATAAACCTAGTATGCTCTGAGTTGGCATACTGTCGTCTAAATAAGAGTAGTTTCATCTGATTAAGCCTAGTTTCGCCTGAATAAGAGTAGTTTCATCTGAATAAACCTAGTATGCTCTGAGTTGGCATACTGTCGTCTAAATAAGAGTTAGTTTCATCTGATTAAGCCTAGTTTCGTTTGAATAAGACTAGTATAGTATGATGATGATTTCCGGGGTGATCGAACGGGGTCCAGATGCTAGGGCTGCTAGTCTAAGCTTCCCCACATCCCGCTGCAAGCCGACGACACTAATTAGACTAGTATTATCTGAGTACACTCAGTTTTGTTAGAAATATAGCTACGTAGTTTTGCCTGAAAATCAGCCGTGTTTCTATTCTGTAGACCTAATTTTCGACTTAAAAGCGAAAGCGTCAGCTGCAGAAGTAAAACGATAGGTAGAAAATTTTAGCCCCAGGACCTCCCGTACTGTATGCCACACACTGCTGCAAAGTCGTTTTATAAAAAGTAGCTTCTATATATGTCTAAAAAATTAACACTTTTTAAGGTACCTGCAAAGCAAGCTTGAAGTTTAGCGCTAATTTAAGTGCTAAAATTGGGGAGCAAGTCGGTTCCTTCACGAAGCATTTTGGCTTTGCAGGTCTTGTGAAATGCAAACCCATTATGCAGGTCTCGATGTCAAGTTGGTGGTCCTTTGATCTGTGAATTCTTCTCATGGTTCATGTGTTTAACCTCCTTTGCATATTTGTTGTCCTGATAAATGTTTCTTTCAACGCCCTTAAGGTGGTAGTGACGTTTTCGACAGTTTTGCAGGAGTTACATTTGACAACTTACATTGATTTTCGATCAATAATTTATAGTACGCATATTAATTTAGGAAACTATAAATTATTATGAGATAAATGCTTGCTAAAATAGCTTGAAACAATCATTTTTAATTTTCACAGAAAATATTTTTCAGCCAGTTATGACAATTTTTCGTAAATTTTATGATTAGCTAAGCCAAAGTAGTAGCTAGTCAAAAAGGCTGTTTATTGAAAAAAGAAAAAAATGACACACGGGCATGTCAAAAACCTTCAATTTAGATGCCAAAACTTATCCTTCCGCTTTTTACTTTTTGAGATTACGTCACATTTATGTAACATTTCTTTTTGAACTAAAGTGCATTACACAAAAGTCCGCAAAACTTGACAACTGCTAGAGGGATTTTGTTCAAAATTTTGGATAAATTGGTACACATATGTGTCTACTTTATGCTAAAATTTCAAAAATTTTGTTGGCTTAAATTTTGCGTTACATCAATTTCATTCACAGAAATCTGTAAAAATGTACTTCCGTGGACTAAATCTCAAGTCTCAATGTTGCAATCCTTTCATGCGTTATTTTACATGTTTTTTGGACAATTTCTGATGTGTCAATTTTTTTATTTGTATTAATTTAGCCCATTTCGTGAAAAAATTAGATTTAAAAATTTGTATATTTTTCAAAATTCCAAAAAATTCAAAATTGAAGGTCCGTAACTTCTTTTCTACATCATATAAATGCACCAAACTTAGCACTAAAATTTACCCTGTTATTGACTGTGTTGGTGTAAAGAATGAAATTATTTGGAAGTACACTGTCAATTTTACAAGCAAAACGTGAAAAATGTAAAAATTCACGAAATTTGACTACTTTAACAGTGTCTGCAGACTAGCTTGTTACAGATTTAAGCTAGATAATGTGCATAAGTGTAGTTTCAGTCAAGTACTTTAACGTGAAAAAGACAGCTATTAAATTCATTGAATCAATCAAAAGTTATAGCACGTTATAAAAACTGTCGAAAACGTAACTACCACCTTAACTCCCCGTGTAAAATTCTTTACTATCCTCTCAACTATTCAAGACTCCGTTGAAATAATGCCAACACCCTATGTGATTTAAAACACTGATGACAGCAAATAGGCGTATCTGTATTCTTCCTGTTAATATTCTTCAAAAGTTCACTACACTCCTCAACTCACTAAATGTTGCTCTTATAAATCTACCAGATACCGACACAGGTAAGTACCCGGCAATCCAGCGACCTGAGGATGAACGTAGTGGCACCAAATAGCAGATACCCACCAATAGACCAGGTAAGTCTACATGCCTTACCGCGCCCTATGCTTTAATATGTTTAAAATAGTCCGATGCTCGGATTAAATGTTGCCGTGTTATGTTTTCTATATACTAACCAATTGTAAATTATACTATAACGCCCTACCGATAAGACCACATATATTCTCCCAATGTCGGACCCATGTGAACCAATCATATCTTCCGAAGGCCATGGTGGCCAGCTTTAACGAATAAACATTTGTCAATGTATGCCTTTTCAATGTTTGGAACTAATACTCTCTCTACTGCCATTGTTTTTTTCACATACTGTCACTATTCTTTCCACAGAGGACCTTCAACGAGCTGATGGCCGACAATAGATTCTTTCACTTTGCTAAAATTAGAAAAAATGAGTACGCAAACCAAATTCAAACCCCACTTTTTTAGCGTTATTCTCTAAGGACATACATATGATGTCCCAACAGAGACCGAAATAACATAATAAGAATACATGTACTCTATGCTTATAAAAAATGGAAAAGACGAAAGACACGACAACACATAAATATAAAAGTTCCCTAAATCACCCTGTATCCGATCGGTAAGTCCCTACACTACTACAAACTTAATTACAGTTACAGCATAAGTCTATTTTCAGTCACTTGCGTCATACGTCCTCGCATACCTGCAAGGACAGAAAAAGCAAATCGTAAGTCAAGGTAAAGTAAGATACAAAAACACCAGGGAATTCCCCCCTCTGAGCAAAATGCTCGTCTACGCCAAGGCCAACCGGCTTGCGGGGAGGTGCCCCAGCCACTGGATGGGTCCCTAACACACGCACGCAAACACTAAGTAGCCAGTTCTTCACTAAGTTTGTCACAGAAATATTACTCTCCATATGTTACCCAAAACGAAACCTACTCGACCCCACCCTGGCTACACTCGTGACAAAATAGAAACACGGGAAGTTAAAAACTATACATCACGCCCGTTTGTAAACGGATGCTAGGACCCAGATGGCTGGGGTGGGCGACACGGCATAGCCAGCAAAACCGCGCCTTCCGCTCCCCATGCGTGAACCTCGGATTACTTAGTGGCCCCCCACAGCCAGGCGCTACACGCACACACCTACTGCGAATGCGAATGTAGTTTGTCTTTAATACGCCTGCTGTTTAGCCACGGTAGTCCGCTCAAACCTTCTTAGGTTGAGATCGACTTGTGTTGTATCAGCAACTCTGTAGTCGAGAGGATGGTAAAAAAAAAGTGCTAAAATTATGTTTGGCAATTTTTAGGTAACACCTAAGACGACTGCACAGTGTACAGTAATGTACAAGCTAGATCCTACGGCTGCAATTTTGTAGCCATTGTTTTAAGTCCACACTGTAGTGTTAGCATGTGAATTGTGAAAGTGAATACGGGCCATAGTTATACATTAAGGGGTCTGAGAGGGTAGTAATGGTCGCCCCTAAAATATAATAAAATCCCCTTTAATATTTCATGACTTAGTAACAGGAACTATTTCATAACCAAAAAATTTAGTGTAATTTGGTTCGTCTTCCAATGCTAATTAATTAGTAAAGGCAATTTGGACAAGATTGTTTTTCTGAAACTGGCCAGTTTTTGCTGGCCTTATTAGCATTTTGCGTGTTTCGATTAAGTCATTTTTGTGGGAACATTTAATAATAAAGCACTAATTAATCCACTAGCACGATTACGCTTCAGGCTAGATATTTAACGACCCTAATCTATTAGAGCATTTCGGTCGGTCATATCAGCTGTTTGAACTAAGTTTGTGGTCCAAATTTATTTGGTTATGTCTATACTTTGATGTCTTTAGATACAAGAAGGCGATGAGTCATAGCAAGTCGCCACACAAAGCTGTTTTAAGAATTACCAATTGCCGTATAGAATTTTTTGGTATGTTGATTTAAAGATTTATTCCCATCGAAAAATAGGTTGAAATTACAAGTTCTACAAAATTTGACGTTATGTACATCAAATAAAAGCTAATTTAATTTGAAACAACATTTCTTCTTGAGTAAAAATTACGTAAAAAGGCGTTGATCTAGTGTTCTGTTTCGGAACATAACAAATACAAAAAAACTAATGTGAATATTTGCACAGACAGTAGATTGTTGACCATTTGATGTAGCTTTGATGTTTGATCAGGTTTCTGATACCTAGGTGCAGGTTTTTTTTATATTATCCTTGGATGAAGCTTTTTTTGTGGCCATCGTTTTTTGATAGAGTTGGGAGGAATATCTTCGGCCCTGAGTTCTATTTTGACAATATTTTGTCTTTTTTGACTAAATTGATGACTTTCTGACTAAATTGATGACTTTTTGACCAAATTTTGACCTTTTCACGCCCATGCGTGGGTGCAGATTGCACTTAAATATAGCAAACTTTGCAATGCCCGGAGTTACATTCAGTACTTGTTGACAGAAAGCTTTCGATCAGACACTTACGGGAGTCTGCCTTGTTTTTCTAGCTACAGGTTATCTTCAGTTTCGTAGTCTGTATATAATTACAGTTCATGAGCTGTAATTACTAAGCTTAGTTTAGTTGCTTTTTTTGGTGCTTATTTTTCAACTTTCTGTTAGCATGCTGTACATTTTGCTGTTGTCACTTTATTTGTACCGTATTATATGACAGTGATGTATATATGTGCACACACACACACACACACACACACACACACACACACACACACACACACACACACACACAATATATATATATATATATATATATATATATATATATATATATATATATATATATATATATATATATATATACACACACATGTAACGGGGTCAAAATTTTGGGGTGAGTGAGTATGCATCATCTCCCGTATGCGCACACACACTTTAATTAAACTCAGGCTGGAAAGTGAATTTGCCTGTGCCCAAAATGCATCAATTTCCGTATGCGACGAACACTTGTTTCCACTAAGCTTAAACTGTTTCGACCATACCAGTGGTCTCATAAGGCGGCTTTGGGTAGCGCTACAGTTTTTTTTTTATTTTTAACACAATTTTACTGAAATAAAACATATATACACATCACAATCTATGCATAACACACTTAATTTCATAGAACATTTTGCTTTTTCCGCATGTATATATTCAAGATTTTTTAGTTTAGGCTCCGCTGTATGTGCTGTAAAGTTTCTTTAAAACTTTGTTGTCTTGATTGGACAACAACTTTTAATTGGATCAGTGAGGCCGACTGAAAAATTGAAAACATAGGAAAATGCATTTCATTAAAACTTGCATGAAAACAACTGCTGTTTTTATCATTATATCCCTTGTTTTTACGGTAAAAAGGAATTTGTCAACTTATTAATGAAGTATATGTTAGTTTTTTTTTCATAAATATGTTGTGGTTCTGTTCGGAAAATGCGACCTATAGTCATTTGGACGAAACTTGACGCGATTAGTGTACCAGTTTTTCGGCACTATGAAACAAAATCTGAAAACAGACGGTAAAAGCGTTTACGGACACAACCATGGTTAGTATGGTTATGTTTTCACCGTAAAGTGGAACAGAGTTTTTTGAAACGGAGAGGGTACCGACCTACCCCTTGACCGGTGTAAAGTTTTTCTGGTTTCATTTCCGTATCAGTATTTACCGTCAATACTTAAGTAACGTGAAACTGCAAAGTAAACCTAAGGACCGCTTGTTGGTTGAATTTAGCTCTGTAACGAACCCCTCGTTCGGTTAAATAACATGACAAAATTGGTATGCGGTGAATAGAAACTATGGGCCTTATCCAAAATTGGATTTAACAGATTAGACTTAAATTAATTTTGCTAATAACGCAGCACAAAATGAAAATAGTCAGCTGAAATTTCACTCTACATGGCTTACTTATAATATCTTGGTGTGTGCAAAGTTCCAGTAAATTACGTTTAACTGACTCTGCGTCATGGACGAACTAAATTTAAATCTAATCCGATAAATCCAATTTTGGATAAGAGCCTATGTAGCTTGTGAATTCTGATCTCAGGAAAGTCATGTAATGGGTCGATTAATTCAAATTTGATTGGTTGCTATGTTGAACAGAAAGATGAGGCCCCAATTTAAAACGAATGAAAGAAATAGAGGCGCGGGAATCGAACTAGGGCCGCCTGCTTCGAAGTCAAACATGCTAACCACTACACCACAGCCCCCGAGTCTCATTGGCCCTAATTATAATTTACAACAGCTAAATGCTCACACAAGTTACCCTAGTTGCAGTTTTAGAGTTGAATGACTTTATTGGTGGTTTGCATAGAGAAGCTACGTATATAATGAACTAATTTAAACTTACGTCTGCATGTTCGTGCTGAGTTTTACAGAATTCATAATTCATTAAACGAACTCTTGATCTGAAATTAGTTTTATAATCTTTGCGAGACTCTTATTAAGCTCTCCCGGAGAAAGTTTTTATCCAGCGAATGTTTCAAAAACCAAAAAAACCGGCGAAAAACCAACCTACGATTCAGTTTACCGCTTGGCAGGAAGTGGACCTTTTTTAGATGTAGAATAATAATTACAGTTTGAGATCAAGGAATTGGGTGACCTAGTTTCTGAACTGAGAAGCTTCTTACCAGCTAAAAAAAAGTTTCGCAAAGTGTCAAGACTTAGAGACCTTTGGAGATTTATCTTGATGAATTATCAGCTTTTGAAACAAGGCCTATTAGATTTAATAAGTTATGAAGTTTGCAAGAAAGTTTGAATTTTTTTGTTCTTAGTCTAGTCATCATATGGGCACTTTGGTTATTATATCGTTTTATATATACAGTTAGTTAGCGGTGGAGTTTTTGCGGTCCCTTGTGGGTGGGCTAGATTTCCTGTAGCTTGAGTTATGTTCGCACACGGAAGATTTGTAATAAATTCTTATTACATTAAGTATAAATTATTATAGTAAGTATAAATTCTTATTACTAATAAGTAGTAACAAAGAATAATCGGAAGATTACACTTTGTACCTACATTTTGATAGTTTCATAAAATTATAGTTATGTTGGTATTAATTTACTTGTCGCTTTGAAAGGGAGCTTTCACTGAAATAGTTGAAATTGTTACTACCACCTTTCGACAAGGCAAAATCTAGTCAAATTCAGTTAAGGCCAGTGAAGCTAACAGGCTAACACCGTTACAGTTGAACATAACTTAAGACTTTGAAACATAAAAAACAAATTTAACTTGCATAAATTCGATTTCTGATATTACGGACAGAAAATTCACCAGACAGCATTTTTGATCCGAGGACCGTGCTTTCCTGTTTCGTGTTGTAGCGAAGCTATTGTAGCTTCATTTCATTATTACAACTGCATACTTGGTGTGTTCAGGGGTCAGGAATTTTAGAAAGGCCTAAAATTCCGCCACAATCACTATTAGTAGAGTGCATTATACAGTTTGCATCAGTTTTTTTCACTGTGCATAGATTAATTTTAATGGTTGATAAGCTTGTTCTAGAAATTGGAGTTTTCTCCAAAAATAGCGATCTCTTAGGATCACAGTAAAATCAGGATAGCTTTTATTTAGTGACGTTGAAATCAAACTAACTAATCGTATTTCTTCAGTTATTGGGGGGGGGGGGTATATACATAATTATATGGTGATAAACGGAAGGCGTGAAGTAAAAAAATCTTTTATCGTAGCAATCATGAGAGAAGGTTTCAAGTTACAATAACAATATATTTGCAATATTGGGTTTTGGGGCTGATTTATTTTAAACATCCCCCCCGCAACATAGATTGTATACAGAATAGCTTGACGTAATATCATGTAGATATACTTATTAATCTAGATACGACATAGGTAGGTCCAGCAATTTCTAGGAAAATCTCACGTGTATTATTTTTATTATAATTGTTAGAGTTATTGTCAGTTGGAAAGTTAACATTACCATGGTGATTGTAATTGGATTAATTTTATTCGGATACCATATGATAATATTACCATGAAATTAGCTTTCTGTTTGTGGTATGTAGGTACTGTAGAAGCCTGAGTTTTGAGTAATCAAGTTTTCCGGTTAGGTGGGGGTGTCGGATTACTGTACCACTTGTTTTTATTTAATTTTTTCGTAGTTGCATAAGGTTGTGTTCTACGAATAGGCTGTCGACTCGACGAACGAACTTTGAGATTATATATATCGTTTATGCAGTTTTAAGGGGTAATTGCGTATTTACGAGTTTTTCTCTAAAGCAGCTCAGCGTTTACAAACTCTAACCACAAGCGGTCTTTTGTATTAAGTAGAACAATATCTTACCTAAATGTATGCCATGCATTGGAACGTAGCCTTTGATTTTGTTTCCAGTACAAGCGGCTAAAGAAAGGTATTTTTCATAATATTAGTATTTTTTTGCAAAAAGTTATTAGTATTTTTTTGCAAAAAGTTTGCGCCACAGCTCTGAATCATACGATTATCTGTTGGGGCTGAAAGTTGGTAAGGTTTTTAACATGTTTAAAATCACCAGGCATCTCCGCCACTTTTTTAATAACTAGTCAATTTACTGAGAATATAGCTTTGAAGCAAACGCACCAAAAATGCATATTTTCTTCTACTTAAAGCCCTCTAAAAATGTCCACAGGTGAAATTTTCGAAAAACTGAGAGACATGCCTGGAGATTTTGACTTTTACAGTACTGTGCCAAAAATTCGTGCTCAAGCTTCATTTGCGACTTGAGTTGTGTTGGCGCAAAGTTTACATAGAAATCGCAAAAACCTCGAAAACGCAACTACCACATTGAATTAAAAAATGTACAGATTAAAGCCCGGATACTTGTCCTTAAAAACATCGGGATAGGGGCAAGGACCAATTCCTGTCAGCTATTACGAAGCATTGCCAGAATGGTTTCGTCTAATTTTTTGCATAAAAGCTGAACTTACCACAATAACTTACTACAAAGAATACTTTCTTCCCGTATAAAAGTAGGTTATTTGGCGTGGTAGTTTTTCTGGCGTCGCTTAAGGACAAAGCGATAGAGACAAGGACAAGGACGAGTATGAACCTAGCTTTAGAGCTAACGTTAAGCTAACGTATATAACGGCAAGCTAACGTATATAATGGAGTGAAACTAGAACTGATTAAAATGAGCTGCATCGTGCCAGGTTTAGCCAGCTTCCATAGACCATAATGTGTGTAATGTTACCTAATCAATTTGGGGCCTGACCTACCCCTCTCCGTATTCCGTACCCAGTGATTTTTGTGCTTATCAGCTTTATATGCCTTGATGCATGTAAAGGGGGCAAAATTTTTTGCCTCTTCCGCCCCTGATCGACCGAAAATACCCTATATTTGCAGGTTTTGTAAAATTTTCGCAAAAAAGTGCAATTTGTACCACATTTTGCCACAATTTTCGGGACTCTTTCCCCCCGACCCGTCGACCCATCATCCCACATTTCCCCCCTAATACATGTTATATATGTGTAGGTAGTAAATAGGTAGTCATTATAGATGCTTCTATTTAAAGCTGCAAAGATCACTAAAGATCCTAGGGCTTTTATTAGACATCACTACACTCTAAATTAATTTCAGTTAATTATATATAGTAACACTGTTTTTTTATTTTTTTGTCCTACACAATATTCCCACATCACTAGCTATTGTGAATCTAGTTAAATTATTGTTCCTTTTCAAAAAGCCTACTTTGAGTTTTATGCATAATTTTAGACATAATTCTTTGTATTTCTTGGATGTATTTTACTATTACCTCAAAACTACTTGCTGTCATGAATTTTTAATGAATATTAATATGTCCTCTCTTACTAATTAATTGGGCAACATAATAGCATTCTTTATTGTACACTGGTCGTGAAAGGTTAGCTAGCTACAAATTACGCGCAATTGCTTTTCTGAAAACAAACTTCGCTGTCATTAATAACAAAGCATTTATTTTAATAAAACTGTCATTTGCTGCAGTGTCTTCACAAATTACTTGGGACCTATCTTTTGTATCAGAAGTTGCGCCGTGTTGTTCAGCTGAACGGTACTTATGCAGCCGAAACTTATCTTATTCTGGCGAAACTAGTCTTATTCAGCCGCAGCGGTCTTGTTCAGATGACTATTCAGACGAAGAAACTATTCTTATTCAGTTGAAATTATTTTTATTCAGCCGAAACTGTTCTTATTCAGACGATTCAGCCGAAACTGTTCTTACTCAGACGAAACTGATTTCATTAAATCGAAAATAGTCTTATTCAGGTGAAACTATTAGTATTCAGTCGAAACTACTCTTATTCATACGAACCTACAAATTCATACTAATCTATTGTTAATCAGCCTATTCGAGTCTTATTCAGACACTGTCAGCAGCAGTCCATTGATATGGTCAGCAATCTGAGCAACGCAACAACCGTCCCCGCGACCACGGTGGTAGTTCAGGAGGTGTTGAGCTCCGACGACGCGGCCTGGGCTCTCACCTGTGCCTTCCTGATTCTCACTATGCAAACGGGTTTCGCCATGCTAGAGTGCGGCTGTGTGTCCGTCAAGAACATTGCCAACATTATGATCAAAAATGTGGTCGACGTCAGTCTGGGTGGCCTGAGCTACTGGATTTTCGGCTATGGCCTGAGCTTTGGCCAGCCTAGCAGCTGGTTCTGTGGCTGGGGCGACTTCTTTTTCACCGTCAACGAAATGTCCAAAGGCATCGGGACGGAGTATTCCAAGTATTTTTTCCAATTCTCATTTGCCACCACGGCAACAACCATCGTCAGTGGCGCCGTGGCCGAACGTATGAAGCTTCATGCCTATATGATCTTCTCGTTTGTGAACACACTGGTCTATTGTATTCCGGCTAGCTGGGTTTGGAATGGGGGTGACGACGACTCCCCAGGGGGGTTCCTGTACCAGCTGCTCTTCTTCGACTTTGCCGGCGTCTGTGTGGTGCACCTGACGGGGGGTGTGAGTGCTATGGTGGCCGCGGCCATGTTGGGACCACGTACCGGTCGATACGAAGATCCCAGCAAGTTTCAGGTGCGCTGCAACATAACTACAAGCTTGCCGGACTGATGGGTCATACGTGTAAGAGAGTGGGATGGAGAGACTCCCCCCAAATCGAGAGTCGGGGGGAAGGTGTTGCCGAACATCAGAGCGAAAAAGTATTTTTAAAATTTAGAGCATTTACGTTCGATCAGGGGGGATGCTGAAGGCCCCCAGAATTTGGCCAAAGAGCCGAGAGTCCTCTTAAATTATGACCCCGTTGCCTGGGTTCAGTTTCAGGGCACTCGTAGGGCCCTTTTTGTTGCTATTAAGCCCGGTTCATACTTGTCCTTATGCGTGTCCTTCTGTCCCTATGCGATTCCCAAGCAAATGGCCAACCAATTGACCCTAATTTTGGGTCAAATCTATTTCGTCTGTGAAAAATTACGCAAAATGATTGTGTCCGTACATGAGGAGTAGAGGGTAGAGGGGATGGGGAGGGAGCACCCCACCTCCCCTACATAAAAAATGGAGGGCCTGGGGGGAGGGTCCTTAAAATGTGGGCAGCATTCGTAAAAAATGGCCATTTTTTCGAGAATTTTTCTAAATTGAGTATTTTCGCTCGATCAGGGGGGGCAGAGGGTTCCCAAAATTTGGCCGGAGAGAATCCCCAAATTTTGATCCTGTTACATGTGTGATAGTGTCAATTTAGCACACTATAAACAGGGTGTTAAATGATTATGGCTAATTTTTTGACAACGCCAAAACAGTTTTTTTTGGAGGTCTTTAGAGACAAAATCAAGGATGAATATGAACCGGGCTTTCGCGAAAATCGTTCCGATATTGTCAACCCTGTACCCCCTTCATAGATCCAGGTACCCATATGTAGACTGGCGTACCAAAGCCTGCCGTTTGTGTTGCAGTTTTCAATGATGCTGACTGTGTTTAGATGAATTCCCCAGTGACCGCCCTGACGGGTATGTTCATGCTGTGGTGGGCATGGCTGGGCTTCAACTGTGGCTCGACCTTCGGCGTGTCGGGCGATCTGTGGAAGATCACGGCTCTGGTGGCGGTCACCACGCTGAATGGGGCGATTGGGGGCGGCTGTGTGGGGCTGGGGCTGTCCATGTCGCTGAAACGGGGCAAAGTGGACATTGGCTTCGTGGTCAATTCGGTTCTGGGCGGGCTGGTGGGTATCACTGGCATAGCTCCGGTCACCACCCCCGTGGAGGCTTTGATTATCGGCGCCGTGGGAGGGGCCATTTCCATCGGAGGGGTCTATGTGACCGACGCTCTGAGAATCGACGATCCGGTCGGGGCTATCCCGGTTCATATGATGGCCGCCATCTGGGGTACAGTGTGTGTGGGGATTTTTGGCAAGAACAATTCGCTAGATCAACTGAGAGGAGTCAGTGGGGTGTTGCACAATGGGGGCTGGTATATGGTGGGCATTCAGTTCTTTGGCTGTTTCTGCATCATGGCCTGGTCAGCGGTGGTGACCTTTCTGTTGCTCCTGTGCATCCACTGGGTCATCGGCATTCGCATGAGCCCGGAAGACGAGATTCTAGGCGCCGACTGGGTAGAGCACGACATCCACTCAGAGCAATGGAGTCAGAAACTGGAGACCACCCTGGGGGCCATCAAGAGCAATGAGTGGAACGAGATTATGACGCGTCTGCACAATGAGATCAAGGGCGCCGAGACGACCAAGGTGAATCCGCAGCATCGGGTGTTTGCCATCGATGCCCAGCAACAAGAGGATCAGCCGCCATCGCCCAACGAACTGATGCACATGCCGACGGACCAGGCAGTGGCCACTAGTTGCACGCCGGCCACCATTCGAGAACGAAAACGACGCATCCATAGTCTGGAGACTGCGCATCAGTATCCCAACTTGCCCAATATCAATGCTCCTGTCGCTGTGGCCACTCCGCAAAACGGTGCCGGAGCTCCCGGTGCCCCTGCGACCATGGGCTTTTATCGAAAAACCGTCAAACTATCCGATCCCGCCAGTGTGACAGGAGTGACTGAAGCAGCTATATCTATATCGTGAAGATAGTGGATGTGGGGTTATAGTAGATTGATACATATTTACTTCATGCTGATATATGCAAATTACCGTGCTAATGATTTCATATGTAATTGATAATACCGATAATTGATGCATTAGAGTAGAATTTGTAAATGGGTTTGAAAATTAAACTGTTTATAGTATTTATGGTCTGTATAACACAGCAAGGCTAACCAAAAAACTTTCGGCAAAGGTACCAATAAAACAAAAACTATAAACATAAAGCTTTTTTCAATGAAATAAAACGAAAAAAGCTGTAACTCAATAAAATAAAACTAAAAAACAAAAAGCTATAAAACATAACAAAAACTATGAACATACTGAATAAAATAAAGCTAACCAAAAAGATTGAACGAAAGGCTACAGCTACATAAGGACATACCGTAAAACGGTACCAATAAAACTAAACACAAACTAAACGGTACCAATAAAACTAAACAAAAACTAAACGGTACCAATAAAACTACACAAAAACTATGAACATAACTAAATGAAATAAAACTAAACAAAAAGCTGTAAAACTGCAACTTCACAGAAATTAAATGAACTAAAACTAAACAAAAAGCTGTAAAACTGCAACTATACACAAAGAACAAAACTGCAATTATACCGCAAAATACAGAAAAAAGTAGGCTAAAAATTTCTATAAAACGTAACTAAATAAATAGTTTCATGTCGATATTTATGTCATTACGCCCGGTTCACACAGACGCACTTTTTACTTTTTACTTTTACAATCAGGCCAATCATATTGCTCTAACAGAAGCTCCGCCTATTGAGCTTCAGCTTATTGGTTAGATTTGCATTTTGACATACAAATTGCACCATAGCCAGCCAATTGAATGCGATATTCACGCTACTGCTGGTTAGTGTCACGTGTGAATGTTCCTGCAAAAGTAAGCCTGTGTAGAGCAAACCGAAATATCGAGACGGACGGTACTAACACCGTTACCAATAAAACTCAGCAAAAACCATAAAACTAACTAATTAATTTTTCCATAACTAAAAGTATGCAAACTGAATCTATTAGTCATAGCAAAAAGCCATAAAAGTAACTAAATAATCTTTTTATTGCTAAAAGTATGCAAACTGAATCTATTGTTTATATTAATATCGAGACGGTTAATACGCAACAAAAAGCTTCAACGTTGCCAATAAAATTCAACAAGATGCTATAAAACGTAACTAGAATACCGTACTATAAACGCAACAAAAAGCTATTGAACATTGCGAAAAGCTTCAACTTGAAGCCAGGCATATTTAGGTCAGTGTTATTTATGTACCATACGTATATACCATAAATTTCTCATACATTTTACCATAGTTACCTTTTATTTTTATTCCAAAAGCAAAAGCCATAATTCATCTTCTACACCTCATCGTGCCTGTGGGTTGCATCTGTTTAATACCTTGTGGGACACTTAGTGGTCCCAGGAGGAAGTGTCACATGAGATAAGTCATTAATAAACATACATTAGGAAGTAACAGTGGAGAATAGGACGTAACCTGTGTTTAAGATTCAAAATTTTATTCAGAGCGTAGTGTAAATCTAATCTACCTCAACTTGAGCATCGTTTATGCTTGTCTTTTAACATTTGTTAAACTATGCTAGTCTTTAACAAAGTTTTGTTAACTCTTGTCTTAAACATTGACGCAAGGACAAGCCCAGCTAGCAGGTTTCTGGCATCCACTTTGTTGATTGTTTCAGCGTTCTCTGAAGCTGCGAAAGCGGAGTTGGCTGAGGAGTTTTCGGGCGTAGGCGGCGTGAGGGAGGTTGTGGAGCCACCGGTGAACATCGTGGAAGGCGTGGAGGAGGTCAACACCACTATCACTGCCATAGCCGACAAACGAAACCAAGGAGGGGCCGCGTTCTTTTGAACGGGTGCACTATATTAATTGAAGCAGCTGAATCTAATTTCCATTACAGTCCGTATTTATTAACTTCTCAATTGAAGCAGCTGAATCTAATCTTCATTACACTCCGTATTTATTTATTTATTAGTTTTGATTTTACACAGTGATGTATGAGGGGGGACCCCCGAAAATAGAGGGGCCGGGGGAGGGGTCCCGGAAATTCGGGGAGAATTTAATAAAAATTAAAAATACCGCTTTTTTGGTAAGATTTTACGAAATTGTGCAAAATTTAGGGTATTTTGGTCGACCAGGGTGGGGGGGGGGAGTGTTTCTAAAATTTGACCGCAGAGGCCCCTCCAAAATTTTGACCCCCCTCCCCTCATGAGCCACTGATGTTTGCTCTCCCCTCATAAGCCACCAAGAAGGCTTTTGGCTATTCATTTATTTATTTTTCGGTCGCTGATGTGTGTGACTGTGTTTTGTTCGTGGCTAAACTGTGCTGTGATGTTTCTAGTATTATGTAACCATGAGGCAGGAAGTAAATTCGTGCAGCATTTCTTCGCGTTTTACGTGGTTCTTTTGAAAGTGAGGGAGGGCACATTTGAAGCCTGTTTCACACGGGTAGGATTTTCAAGAGGACCCCCACGCGACCCAATGCGGATCCTCATAACGCGAGGGGGTCCGCATAGAGATTCATAATCGTTGTGTGTTTGTTCTTTTGGGTGAAAATTTCCTTGAAAATCGACCTCGTGTAAAAGAGGCTTTACGAATGTTCTGTAATAGTAATTTTTGTCATGATACTCGTTAAGGTCCGACTGTCCGTTATGTTTATACGTTTTGAACGAAATCAAAACAAAAGCAACAACAAAATGACAACAATGCTATTTGTACAAATTAATCTTTTCATGATTTCTGTTTGGCTTGTTTACTCTTTTTATATCCCATGGAGGTTAGAGTTCTGTGACCAGTTCCCACGTATGGATTTTCGCTCCCACCAGGGTAACCACTGTAACTGTCATAAGGGGGAGGGGGATGGTAGGGCTGTGGGGGAGGGGGGTGGTAGGGTTGTGGGGGAGGGGGCACGTAGGGCTGTGGGCAGGGGGGCTGGTGGCAGTAATTGTCCTCTTTCGGAGGTCCCACACATTGGCTCCCATGTTTGCAGGTCCTGAAGCGAGTCTGCTGACCCCCAGGGCCACAGGTGACAGAACACGTGCTCCAGTAGCTCCATTCGGACCAATAAGGACACGGGGTGGGATAGGGGGCGCAGGGCCGAGTCTCGTGACCTTGTCCCTGACAGTGACCGTGGGTACAAGCCCGCTGGCGACTCTGTGTCCCACCCGGCCCACAGGTGGTGCTACAGTAACCCCAAGGACCCCATTCCGCCCAAGTGGGACACGGTTTGGTGCTACAGTGGTCTGTATCCGTGGCTATCCCATCGCAACGGCCGGCGGGGGTGCACTTGCGGGTGCGGGTCCGTGTCCCACCGTACCCACAGGTCACACTGCAAACACTCCACGGACCCCAGTGGGACCAATGCCCACACGCTCCCTCGTTGCAGCCTTTGCTTTCCTGGTTACTTCCTGGACATGTCCCACCCCCATCGTAGGAATAGCCGTGAGTAGACTTGCACTCTCTGGTCCGGATCCGTTTCCCATGGCCACAGGTCACACTGCAAGTGCTCCAATACCCCCACGGGCCCCACACGGGACAGGGCCCCGCATCGCATTGGGTTGTCCCTTGGTGGCTGCCCTTACAAATTCCCCCCTGGCAACTACGGTGTCTCGATCGCTCTCCGTAACCACAGGTGACACTGCAGCTGCTCCAAGCGTTCCAGGGCCCCCACGTGGGACAGGGCTTAGCTGAGCAGGACTCTGATTCCGTGTCACTGCCCCCAGTTGGATAGGGGTGTCCGTAGGGGGCTGGATGGGGTGGAGGGTAGACGGGAGGTTGGGGTGCCGGGTTGGGGTAGGGGGGAGGTGGCTGGTAAATCAGTGGGTCCGGGGGTGGGTAAGCTGGGTCTGGGGGTGGGTAACCAGGCTCTGGAGGTGGGAACACGCCTGGGTACGCTGGTTCTGCGGGAGGGGGGTATCCCACAGGCGGATATTGGGGCTCCGGAGGGGGGTAGGGGATGTGCTTGAATACATCAATCGCATTAGGATGATAGGGTATGGGTTGGTCGTATCCCACGTGATTAGTGGGGTAGTATGGGTCAGGAGGTGGGTAGTGGCCGGCACAGCTTTCTGGGGGACCGTGGGAACATTTTCTGGTCCTGGTTCGACTCCCGCCATACCCGCAGGTCACACTGCACGCCGACCAGTGACCCCAGTGGGACCATTTGGGACACGCTCCTGAAATTAATAACGCTCATTGCTGTTATATTATGTAGTTGTTGTTTATATAATAGGTACGAGACTGTAGAAACTGTGCAAAATAATGAAGTTGAATGCCACGTGCTGCGAGTGAAGCAACAGAAGAGATCAGCAGACACACACAGACACAATCGTTTCAGACAAATGACTAGGTATTTTTTGCAAAATTGACACCGGATTGCACCAACAAAGAATAGCTGAAGAATAGGAATACGAGTCTGGGGCTTGACTCGGGGTTGGCCCGGAGTTCTCCCCGTGTTCCCCCCCCGGTGTTGTGGTGTCCCCCGCGGGGAGAGGTGGGGGGGGGCCGGGTAAAGTTTTGTGGCCTTTGCTTACCTTTTGACCTAACACATATACGTAAGTACGTACCCTGGAAGCTTAATTCTTAAGCCCGTATGTATTTACCCCTATGCTAAGGGCAGTGGCCTTGGTTGGCCTCCCTCGGAAATTTTTCCCCCCGGTACCCCCCCGAACCCTGAGTCACTCGCACACGCACGCACGAAGTACACTATTTGAGGCCAGGACTGTAGCTCGATAATTAGGAATAACAAATTGTCATTGCACCAAATAAATTGTCATTGCACCAATGTTTAAGCTCGGGAATATTTTATTCTCGAAGTAGGGGAATAGCTCAAGAATAATTATGGAATAACTCAGGAATAGCTGAAGAATAACGAACATTATTGCACTATTAACCAAGGTTAGAAAACAGGAATAGCTGAAAAATAACCTAATAACTTCTAGAAAAATTACCAATTTTCATATTTTTAACATATTCATGTTTATATATTATCAAGAGACAGGTACTCGCTCCATTCTATAATAGGAGAGGGGTCCACACCCTCCTGCCTGTCTTTTTACTCGGGCAGGGTGCACTGCTCGTTTTCCGGGGCTACGTTTTCATATTCTGCGCAACCTGTCACGGGCCATAGTGCGTACATTACATTCGTGCCTCACACACTTTTGTAAATGCTGATGGGTGCATTTGCAAAGAGTTAAGATAGGAAAGAAAGATAACTCATTAATTATTTATTAGTATTCTTCTAGAAAAATTATAAAAGGTTTGTGCATACACCTCTGGGTATATTTGGACACTCTTACCGAAATATATTGAGAAACTTTTGGGGTTTAAACTTTTCCTGATTTTCTTCAAGTTTTTTAACCAAATTTCCTTGAAGTTTTCCAAAATTTCCCCAGGTATTTTGACCTCCTTTTATGATTTTATTGCAGTCTGACTAAGTAAAGATTTTTTGTTCTTTACTTTTATTCCTATTTATTTTTGGGGTACGAGCCCGTGCACAGCCATTTACCGGAGAGAGAATAGGATCGCTCCTGTTTTTGGCCAGTCACGTGTTAAGGAGTGTCCCCACGTGCCCCCAGAAAACCCCCAGTATCTTCTTGCCTGAACACCGGGGCCCCTGTGGGATTTCCCCCCTTTTCTTCTATATAGACTTAGACGCTATTATGTACTCTTGATATTATTATTATGCTTTTTTTTGTGGGGGAGAGTGAGACCTTGCCTGCTGTGTTTTGCAGGCGATGCGCTGGTGTTTTGGCTCTGTTGACTTCTATGCACTATTTAGCTGGCCCATACGGCGCGTAATTCAGCGTAACACCTTCATCTATAATGGCCTGATATTATTGATAAGCATTAAGATCGAATAAAAGCTTAATAACTCATTATTTATTTCATAGTCTGCTTTGCAAAAACATTAAAGGGTTTGCAAACTGCCTTAGGATAGCAAATTTTAGGCCAAAATGGGTGGAGAAACTTTTGAGATATAAACTTTTCTGAATTTCTTCAAGTTTCTCACCAAATTCGCTGAAAGTTTGCCAAAACCCAAAGTTATTTGCAAACCTTTTTTAATGTTTTTACAAGCAGACTATAAATATGAGTTATTCCTTTATTCTATTGTACCGTTTTATGTGATTGGAGCACGTGCACAGGCGTCTACCGATCAAGAGAATAAAAGACTCGCTTCTGGTGGCTGCATATTCATGGGAATGCAACATAGCCTGAAAACGACCAGCGCATCTGCCTGTGCTAAACAGCAGGCTGAAGAGTGTCGCTCTTCTTGTATATAAGTGAGACGCTATTATGTACTCTTGATATTTAGAGTAAAAATATTGGAATATTTATATCTCAAGCTATTGCCTTATGGCTGCAGTGGAAAAGTTGGAGAGATAAAGCCTCGAGAATAACTATTCTGGCAATAGCTCGGTGCAGAATCTGGAATCGTTCGACAACAAGTTGGTGCAATCGGCCGTGACTCTGGTTGGCTGAGCCTCTGAGTTCGGCGTGAGCCTCTGAAGTTCGGCGTGAGCCTCTGAAAGTTCGGCAGTGAGCCTCTGAAAGTTCGGCAGTGAGCCTCTGAAAAGTTCGGCAGTGAGCCTCTGAAAAGTTCGGCAGTGAGCCTCTCGAAAAGTTCGGCAGTGAGCCTCTCAGAAAAGTTCGGCAGTGAGCCTCTCAGAAAAAGTTCGGCAGTGAGCCTCTAATTGGCCGTGAGCTCTTCGAAGTTGGCAGTGAGCCTCTGAAGTTGGCAGTGAGCCTCTGAAGTTGGCAGTGAGCCTCTGAAGTTGGCAGTGAGCCTCTGAAAGTTGGCGGTGAGCCTCTGAAAGTTGGCAGTGAGCCTCTGAAAAGTTGGCAGTGAGCTCTGGAAAAGACTCGGCAGTGAGCCTCTAGAAAAGGTCAGCAGTGAGCCTTCTTCGGAAAAGTTCGGCAGTGAGCCTCTCAGAAAAATTGGCGGGCTCTGGGTTTGGGCCTTGGGGGTGTGGCTCCTTGTGGCGTGGCTTTGCTTGCTCCTTTTGCGGTCGCCTCTGGGCTGGCCGTGCTTCTCTTCGGCAGTCCCTCTATTCCGTGGCTCTGTTTATTACCTAGGTTAAATATGTCTAGGTATTCGTATGTACGTGTCCAGCAGACAGCTGCTATCCGTACGCACGGCAAAATTACGAAACATAATCAAACCACTAAAGTAAGTACGGATCGGTTCCACTGTAACAGATTAAAACCAGAACCAGACGCCACGATTTATTTCTTTTCCGTACGGTGTTATAGGCGTGACTGTCCTGCCACGAGGTTGTCATTGTGACAGAGGCTGTGTCTGTGATGACGGATGAAAACCCAGTCAAAAACTATTGTAGTCAATATTAGAGATGAGATAGGTTCCACTCGAACCGGATGGAACTGGGACCGGAACTGGAACCGGAACCGGCATGGTGCCGGTTCCAACCGGTTTCAGTCACCTTTTTTTGGTGGCCATCAATGGTTTTATACAGTTCTGTCTGTACATTTTCCGTTTTTCTACCGAACCTGCCATAGTTTATATTTTATGTGCAGGCATTTTATGATACAGGCAGCTAACTTTGGTGACTAACTTCGTGTCCATGACCTTTGAAAACGGGGTCGATAAATTTTCAGATCGAGTCGGCGGGTAGAGGTTCAGCAACCCATAATGTTTGTTAGGTTGTAAATATTACGTCGGCTCAAAGTTTCAGCTTCAGTTAAAGCTAAATTCTAAAAACTACTATTTTTTATTTAATTTTCATACAGATCAAAAAAATTTTGTGGCTATTTTTTACACCTAAACAAGCTTTAATTTAGCATAGAAAATGGTTTATCACAGCGTTTGGCCTAAAATGGCACTCCGGTAATCAAAACATCAAATCAAACATACTGACCATATGTGAATTAAATTTTTTGCTTTGAACTGACTAAGATGGATAACACAAAAGTGGTTTTACTAAACCATGGCTTTACGTCGATTATGATTTGCACCTAATTTCATTACGAAAAATTGCCTGATTCGTTACGAATTTCGTGGATTTTCTAAAACCATAGTTTTAGCAGAGTTCAAATTTAAAACCTGCAGCAAGGCAGGTCTTTGTTTAGCTGAAATTTCAGATGAGCTAAAAGTTTACGAAAATCTACGAAATTCGTAACGAATTAGGCGAATATAAAAACGTACGTAAAATTCTCGTTTAGGGAACACCGCCTTTTGTAAAATTTACCCATTGAGTTTTGCAAGATTTGCCCACTTGCACTTAGGCTTGTTTTTCTCGAAGAAGTGGTTTTTGGCTATTTTTCAGTAAAGTCGTAGATTTTGGGCATTTTTCCGTAAACTCATAGGGTGGATTTCACCAAGGTGGTTTTAGTAAACCGTGGTTTTACCTACGTTTTTATATGATTTGCACATAATTTTAATACGAAATAACGCCTGATTTGTTACGAATTTCGTAGATTTTCTAAAACCATGGTTTTGAGAAATTGAAATTTAAAATCTGCAGCACATCAGGTCTCTGTTTCGCTGAAATTTCAGATGAGCTAAAACCATGGTTGACGAAAATCTACAAAAATTGGTGAGGGATTAGACGAATATAAAAACGTACGTAAAACCATTGTTTAGTGAAAACCACCTTGGGGAAATCCACTCACAGATTTTGGCCATTTTTCCGACAGCTCATCGACGTTGACAAATTTTTACCCCTTAGGCTTATTTTGGTTAAAGTTAAACAAGTTATTTTAACTGATTTGATTGAAATTCGAAAATTTAATAGTTTTTCACTTAATTTTTAATTGCTATTTTCGTGAATAAAACTACATTGGTTAGCAACACTTCCAATTGAATTAAATATTTATTAAATCACTTAAAGCTAAAAGAATTGAATTTTCCACTTCTACATCATTGGCCGTTGGAATGCAATTTTCCAAATTATAATAGCTACGATCAGCCCATTCGTATTTTGCATTCACGGCTTGTTTGGCTGTGGCTGGCTTTCGCAGCTGACACTAATCTTGAAACAAGCAAAGCCTAATGCAAAATGGGCCTGGCCATATCAAACCTATTATTTTCATTCTGTGAACCAAAATCTGCTCTGCAGCAGATTTGTATTTTAGTCATGTGCGTTGGACAACGCAAAATTTTTGACGAAAATACACTGGTACTTTCAGCGTTGAATTTTTGAATAACTTGTCATAACATTGCATAATTGTGATCCGTATTTGAGAGTATGTAAATTTTATGAGATAACATATCGCAATGAGACCTATGTGATTTAGTTTGAAACTTTGATTTACAAGTTTACTCTGCAATGAAATAGTGCAATATGTGAGACGTTATTAAACTTAATACAAAAATTTTGTGTAATGACTTAGCCTTACATTTTATCAGAGGGTAATACATTCAGAGAAGAGTATATGCAAATGAGCTTCTAGTGTCAACTGTACGTGTGTTAACTACTATTTGTGTTTACGTATTTATGTACCTAGGTAGCTATGAATATACATATATATCAC
>JASANF010002819.1:0-60375 GCA_030248245.1 Trissonchulus sp. WLG1_4 | reverse complement strand
GCTTGCGGCGTGCCTACTTTTATGATTTTCCAACCAAACGGTTGTAATAGACCTTTAATTTAATTGTCGTTGAATTTTGTGCCTCAAGTTTTAAATATGAAATATACATACTTCCTCCATTTTTATGTTAGTTTGCATATAAAATCCCTCGCTTTCAATCCCATGCCGACTGAAATACTTCTCCAACGGTGCCCCGATAACCTCTTGAGGTGGGGTCTCCTTGGTCTGGGAGATAGCCCTCAGTGTCCATGAAACGTAACGTGCATAGTTTTCAGGAAGCTTGCGAATGTCTTTGTAGTTGAGACGAAAAGAGAGCACCTCAGAATCAGTCAAAGGAACCAGCAGCCAACCTGAAACATGAAATAAACTAATTTTATATTCAGTGATACATTTTAAATCTATACGATAACGATACGATGGCATCGAGGTAGAATCTTTGTGAGTGAAGAAAGATTGGTCACGGTGTTCCACCCTAACTGGGGGGCGTTTTCATAAATTTATTAACTGGATTAGGTACAGTAACTAGATTAACTCCACATAAAACTAACTGAAATTCATGAAATTTTGCAAATACATGCAAATGGCAGGGTTCAGTCGCTAAGCTAATCTAGTTAATCTAATCGAGTTAATATAATTTATTAAAAGGTCATAAGGAAAGGTTACTGCGGCGGATAACTAATTTACTTGGCTAGTAATCTTTGCCAAAATTAATCTTCCCCGAGTTCACTCATATTTACAGCCGTAGGCTATGTCTGCTCAGCCGGCAAAATTACCACAAAAAACTACCTTGTCTATCAGTATCCCGACAAACACAGTTCTTTTTGGCAGCATTAAAAGGATCAATATCGGCCACAGAGACGAGCTTAATATCGATTAGCTCCACTTTTAGCATAATTTTAGAATCAGTAGCAATGTTCAAATAATCGTCAGTAAAATACCAACATTCGCCATTGCCGCTAAAATCAAAAATTTCATCTCGAATAGGCGATTTTATGTGATGTTTAGCAGTGTTCTCTTTGCCAGGAGTGTAAAGTGAAATTCTGTATTGCAGACGGCTAAGTAAGTCACTTTTGGTTACTCTGATAACTTGCATCATATGACGTCTTCGACCTTTGGAAGTCAAATCCATATTAGGGCAGAATACAGCAGACCATTCTAAGTTGCCGTACGTGAAGTAAGCCGTATCGTAACGGTTGTAATCTAAATCTTCCACACCAGAGCTTAAAATTCCCGTGGCTTTTTGGGGCTTTCGGTGTGCAACGTTTAAAAAAACGCCCTGCTCGTAAAAAACGCAGCAATTTTTCAATGTCAACTCAAAAACGAATTCCCCTTTCGGGTCGGTAAAGTGACGGCTTGACATTTCATCGAAAGTTAAAAATTGGTCACAAGTACAGGAAGGGTGCTCAACGCTGAACAGAAACTGTTTCGATTCATAGCTCTCATTTTGAGTAAACGAATTTCGATTTAGCAGCACAAAATTGACATCCATTTTACATTGGAGACCTTCAGATAAATTTGAAACGGATAATTTCGGACATAAGTGCTTTTCCTTCCGCGTGAAGGTCAACCGCCATTTCAGGCCGCCGTAAGCGAAATCCCGTGAGACAATTTCGGTGGTGGAATTAAGACTGCTGACACTCGGTAGAATAAACGTGAATGTTTGGGTTCGAGCCGTATCGAAAAGCTTAACTGTTCGCGTCAATGCTGCCATTGCATTCTTGCATCATAAAATTAAATCTAAAATGTAAAATTGAATGTTTACATTTCAAAGAATTAAAAAGTAAGCAGGATACATACAATAAATGGCCAATTAGTTGTACGTTTGTAACTAATAATAACGTCACATTTGATATGTTGTTACTTGGGAGTTGGAGAAACGGATAAATGAGATATTGTGATATTTTCAAATCTTTGATTCCTCCCTATCAGTTGCCAACCTTTGGTAATAAAAAATTAGTTTCAGATCAGGTAAACATAAAAACTAAATTAAGAAAACTTTGAAATCATACCTAATAATTACATTGTACACCGACTGTCGTTGTATAATGTAAAAAACAGTTTAAGATATCATTACATATGCTAAATAATAAAACAAAAAATAATTTAAAAACTCAAAATTGTCAAATAATTACTTAGGTAATCGAACTAGCAATCATAAATAGGGCAAACTATAAAAATGCACTTGTATCCTGAATGCGGGGAGACCGTTACTATAACTAAAAATTGTAAAAGGCCGGCATGAGAGTCAGCATTCGGTAAATTCAGAGGTATATCAGGTTACAGAACACAAAGCATCGAATCTATTAAATAGGAGCTCTAGAACAAATAAGTAGGTGAGCCGAAAGTGCACCTGCCCGCGTACAATAAGAGTAGCTTTGAAAGAGCCATTAGGATTAATAGAGGAGCGTTGAGCCTAGCTTAGTCTGCTGACTTGCGCCGTATGAAATTCTTGGGTGGAAAAAATTAATTAAACAGAAAAGCAGTGGCGAGTTCTGACATTAATTTTATGCAAGAATGAAAGTTTAGGAGTAATTATAGGGATGCGCCGGGTCGGAAAGGAATTATGGGGAGTCCAAAAGCGATATCGTTATATGAATTATGGGAAAACCGGGATGTAAATTGGAAAAACCACTGTTATTATTGCACGACCGATTGTCAGATCGTAAAGTGCACCCAGATACACCGTGATAAATCATATACAAGTGATAAAAAGAAAATATTGGTTCCACTATTTTTAGGACTGCGAAAACGTGATGAGCCGTTTGCTAATTAATAGTTTTAGCGAAATCAATTGACAATCTTTTGAGCTTTGATGTGTTCTAAATTTCTCCAAAGTTTGTGACTCCATTGACAATTGCCGATATCCGATAATAAATTTTGCCGAAATGAAAAATGCACTATATATATATATATATATATATATATAGTGCATTTTTCATCTCTACTTGCAAAAAAATGGAAAACATGATTTTAGTGTTCACATCAACTGTGTGAACTGTGCTTGTTGGAACTTGGCAATACCGCAAACATTTTTTCTTCAGAACTTCTCAGTCACCGGCTCTGGTGTGGCCAGGTCGCGTAATTATTGCAACATTTTTTACTGTTTTTAGCCTTTTTATATTACTTTGCTTAAATTATGTATATGTGTGTATGTACAAGATATATGACGGATATAGCCCAGACACCTCAAGCAGGATGAATAACAATAAACTGGCTCGGTTGCTCTGGCAGACTTTGTGGCTGGTAAGCAGCTGCTGAGGCTAACTTGATTAATTATTGTTAATTAATAAGAATGGTTTGGCTGACACCAGACTCAACTAGAAACTGTATTTCAGTTGACAGAAAATATCCACACAAGCAAAAAGTTTCTTATTTGATCCCGGTTGTGACTTGGGAACCTACAGATTCAGAAAACTTAGAAGCTGTTTGTTTAACAGTACTTTGTCCAAAAAGTTGGAAAAAATTTATTTGAAAAAACAAAAGACTGAAGAGTGAAGAAAGAACAAAAAAAGAAAACAAGTGATATTAAAAAAAGAAAAAAGCTGAAAGACGAAAATAAACTAACTAAAAAACACAATGTCAATGGTCCTCATAAAGAGCAATGTGTCGTAAACACCAGCACAAAGCCTCGCTTCCAAAAAACTTCCTGGCCGAGACACAAATCCATACGTATGAAATGAAAAAACGAATCTGATCCAACAGTGTTTTTTACGAAATTAGGATCTTATCTTTCCATAATGAATCTAGAATTTAATTTCATTTGTGAAGGAATAGGAATAGAAATAAAGTAACAAATGACCAAGGACGATTGACATGTGACATATTTTCACCTGAATAGATACTTATGTACAGTCGACAGTTGTACATACATAGGTTTATTTGGTTCACATAAACGCTGTAGATGTGTAAATTACAGTAAAATGAAATTAGAAAAAAATTAGTAAAAAGTGCTCACTATTGCTTTCAAAAGCCAACAATTATTAACCTGATGAAGTTAAACTTGGAAAAATAAACAATTCAGGAAGTTCACGTTGAGATTTTCTGATATGGTCTAATGCGATAATAATGTACCCATACTAATAACATTCGAAAAGAGTGTATTACAGATGAAATAAGTCAGAGCTACTCATGCGATAGTCCAGTCAAGTAGATGCTTGATTGAGTCTAAGCAAGCTTATGTAACATTGACACGCCAGATAAGAATAATTTGTGTCATTTCTGTCGTAGGGTTTCACAAAACGTATAGCCTTTTTGTGTAGGTAGTCATAGCGTATATCCTTGTCCTTGACCTATACTTCTGAAATCACATAAGAGTGCCAAATATGCATAATATCTTGCATACAAATACCTGCTAAATTTACCGAATGATTCAAGCAATAGGTTGATGAACTGTTAAAAAACTTGCACTGGTTTCCAAGTTTACTGTTTTACTTTAATAGCATATTGTGTTAATTTCATTGCCTTTTTAAAAGGCTCACCTCAAGTTCGATTCGAACCTAACTAGTGTTTACATTATTTTCTTCGCGTGAAAGTGTTTTTAAAGAACAACCGGCCGGTTGATGTAGCAGTAGCATGTCTGTACTTTGTAGTATGTAGCATAGCAAGTACGATATTACTGGCATTTTCTTGGCTTTTTCTTAAAGTAAGCCAAAAGTTTTTTCCAGAGAATGTGCATATCTGGACTTCACTATAAAATAGACAAACAAAAACCCTCTTTGATTTTAATGATCCGCAAGCCAACAGTTCCATTGACTGTGAAATTTTGCGTCATCTTGATGCCGTTCAATTTTTACGCGGCCCCCTAAATGCTTAGCGCACTACCACCTTAGCCAACCGGCCTTGGTTGTTCAGCAGTTTCTAAGATCTTTGTTACGACTACCTATTTTGGTTACCATCACTGATTTATATTACTGATGCCAAAACTGAAAATATGACCATTTTTACTTAATTAATAATTTTTCTTCACAAGCTGTTTTTGCTTCTTCTAAATTTCGAATGTCGATTGAACACAATACCACTACCTGTACCCATGCATGAACGGTACACTGAAATCATGTGTTTCGCTGGTGCGTATTATTTATTTTTTTCACACTCCATCTGTGGCTCGTTGGTCGAGTCGTATGATTCTCGCCGTGGGTGCAAGAGGTCCCGGGTTCAACTCCCGGACGAGCCAATTTTTTTATTTTTTCTTAAGCATCTGTGAAAAAATTTAACTGAATCTTTTCTTCCCAAGAACTTGCAAGTCTATTTTTGAATTTCCCTTAATAATTTTTCAAACATTGGCCAAAATTCTTTTTTTCATTGAAAGTAAATATTTAGTAGAAACACCGTCCTGTGGCTCGTTTCCCCATTGTTTCAGAACTGATTTGTATTGTAACAAATAAGTATCAAATTTACAGCACGTGGATCTTGAAGTCAACACCCCATTTACAGTAAGGCTTTGGAGCAACTCAGCAGTAAATCTCTGCAAAAATTAGGATTGAAAATCACTTATCCACCAATAATGGCTGCGTTTAATATTTCCTCAAGAATATTGACAATCAATCCTCACAATGTAACCCCTTCTCACTCAGCAGAAGTGCTTGTTAATTGGCTAATACAGAATTTATTCAAATGACATGCGTGTTTAGCGTGCAAGTTCTAAGTAGGTGGAGCTAAGTTGATAGTTTGTAGTTGTCCTATAACAAGACTCGGCTGTGCTATAACGACATTCGGCTGTGCTATAACGAGACTCGGTCATGATATAATGGGTCTTCGTGCCATAACGGAACCCTGACCCCATTCGTGCTATAACGCCACTCGTGCTACAACGAGACTCAGCCGTGCGGATAACGGCTTCGTGAAAACGTCATTTAAAAAAACCAGGCTCTCTTTGATATAATCTGTTCATAAAAAACATGAATTTACAAAAAACTATCAAATTGCTTCTGTGAAGCTGAATACGAAATGTGATAAAAAAACTTTGTCACGCAAAATTGTATGCAGCTGACTTTTTTGTTACTCTACAATGATCGTCTGGAATCAGGAAGTGAAATTGAGCTCTCTGAAGAGCTTGAGTTTGGAATTCTCTCAAACCAAAAAACTTATCAATTAGTTTTTACGATCCAAACTCAGAAAATGAGCAGGATTTACCACTTGTCTCGTGTCTGTGACTGAGAGTATTGTATCTAATTTGGATTTTCTAATAAACTGATCAAGTCTGTTACCTGTTTAGAAGAAATACGGCCTACGAGTCATGATTGGGCTTGGGAGATGTGGTGTAGTGGATAGCACTTTTCTCGTCGGCGCGACCAGCCAGGGTTCGATTCCTAATCCTAGTGCCTCCATTTTGTTTTAAAGCGGGATCTCCTCTTTTGTTCACACCCTGGTGCCATAATGAGCCACTGCCATACAAAATCGACATAGTAGCGACTGGTTGAATATTTAGTACAAAATATCTGAACCTGATACCTTCTCATGATTAAAACAAAACAATAAACTGTCTCACAGTAAACTGCAATAAAAACTGTAGTTTTTAGCAGCATAAAGTTGTTTAAAAAATAGTTTTACTCGTATCACGAGTTAAGTAGGATAGGATTTACATCACAGACCAGGCACAATACTACCGGACTTCATGTCAGTACTGAATCACTGATTCAACAGTGGTATCATAAAACTCCCGGTGTCGCTTTACCAATTTGGTATTCGTCGAGTTAGCAGCTTTGGATCGATAAAAACAGAGTGTGACCCGAACCTCTGTTGTTTTGTGCTATAACGCAACTAAGGGCTTTATCCAAAAGTGGATGTAACGGATTAGATTTAAACTAATTTTGCTAATAACACAGCACAAAATCAAAATAGCCGGCTGAAATTTCGCCCTACATGGCTTACATACATTATCTCGGTATCGGCCACGTTTCAGTAAATTACTTTTAACTGACGCGGTGTTATTAACGAAATGAAGTTAAATCTAATCCGATAAATCCAATTTTGGATAAGACCCTAAGGTAGTCATAGGAAGACTCAGTCGTGTTATCACGGATGCTATAACGGAACCCTGACTTTAGTCGTGTTACAACGGCACTCGTGCTATTACGAGACTCAACCACGACGGCAGGAATTTAATTAAGACAAAAGCTTGTTCGGTACCATTACTTTTAGCATTTAGTTAATGTTTGGATTTTGACAAGAGCTAGTCAAATGGTTAAAAATTCAACAATTCTATCTTAAGCTTAAAACACTGGGACAATAAATGACAATAAAAAACAGCTGGGAAACGTAGCTTAAAACTTCTGCGTTCGTCGATTTTTACGCACTTCAAAACTAAAACAACTTTTTTGCGTTACATACTTCATTTTTAAGTTAAGATTCGGATTAAAAAATGTCTGATCTGATAAATGAAATTGGGCTTGAAAAACCTTGTCCGTAAATAGTAAAAAATTTATTATAAATGGAATGGCATAGACTGATAGCGCTGTTTCCATTAATATCTTGAAGTTTCGTTTTTCAAAATTTAAAATATGAATGGAAGTTTACGCATTAATGTAAAAACACAAATATTATCAACTTCACATTCTACAATAGACAACTCATAAAGTCTATTGAATGGAGCTTAGTAGGTATGGATCAGAGTGGAAATTTTGTTTTTGTATGTGTTTGCTTTCAATTCTCAGGACAGTGACCACGAGTCAATCAATTAACAGCTTCAAATGTAATTGGTCGGGCTTAATTTCATATTTCTGCACTGTGAACGCATAAGACTTTATTTCTCAATTCCCATATTTCGGATTATTAATCTTATTTTTGCCCATTTTCCCCGATTTCGTTTTCTTATTTCTTATTTCTCATTTATTATTTCAGTATAGTTAGAAACGGGTGTTAAATAGCCATAAATAAAACGTCGGTTACTTTCCTTAAGGTGGCGCTCCGAATAACTGACTTTGGGCACTAAAAGTTTTCAGTCACGTTTTCAGGTCTTTGTTGTTGAAGAAAGTTCGTTCAGCAGTAAATTAGCTTTCGTTTGATATACATAACATGTAGTTTTGTTTAAATTAATTTTTTGACCTGAATTTTGATATGGCAAAATCTTCAAATCGATTTTCCGAAAAATTGTATATGGCTTTTGGTACTTTTGATAACGGTTTTCCGCAGATAATAGATGACTTCAACTTTTTAAAAAGTCGTTTGTGTAGGCAAACATTTGTAAAAAAATTTCCAAATTACGTTGAGCGATATTGACAAAAATGCACTATTTTTCAAGCTAACTTTTCGTTAGCTAATTTTTGGCTTCTCCAACTTTTCTCAATGGTTATTTGCATTAAAAAATACGCTCTATTTTTTGACACTGTCGTTTGTGTGGGCAAACCTCAGATTTTTCTGATCGGCAATAGCCTTTTTTGAATCGTGATAGCTCTCCTCCATGTCGTTTTTTCATTGTGAAATTTGACTTAAAGTTAGAAAATAAGTAGATTCAGGTGTACCTTCTTCGAAAATGTTGATTTCTGTTTTTGGTGAAATTCTGCAGCGATTTCAAGTTGACCAATTTTAGAAAAACTAGTGTAGTTTCAGCCAAAACAATTGGATTAAAATTATAAGAAAAGATACACCTCGGCAACATAATTACCTACAGTTTAAGCTATAGATCGTAAAATTTGAACAAAGTTTCGCCCAGTTATGCCGTTTGAAAAATTATGCGCATTTAGCGAAAATAGAAATTTTCAATCGGTGATAAAAAATCAGAACAAGGCAGAAGGCGCGTAAAACTTACTCAGAAACAGAGCTTTGTAACAGGCTTCATTATATTTAAACGAAAGTCATTCTAGCTAGAACCTACTTCGACTTATAAGATAATAAAGTTATGGAAGTTATTCGGAGCGCCACCTTAAAAAGGTAAAGCATAAATGGCTGATTTTATACAGTGAGTACATTTATAGAAAACTACTTGTTATGTTGTGAGAAATATGCACGTAAAATAAAACGTCGTTATTCAGCTTAAGCAAATTAAAACTATCGAAATAAAGAAACATACAAAAACATACGTGGGTTTTGTTAATACGAATTGTACATTTCCACCTTCATACCTGCTGGTTCAAATGAAGTGTATTCTAAAGAACGATACTCAATATAAGAACAAGAAGTGAGGTACATATAATAGCAGCACAATTTAGTAATAGAAGAAAAACAGCACAAAAAATGAGCACTTATTCATTGTGGACTCGGGGTGCTAAATCATCCAGCTGCATTGTCACCGTGAAAGTGTGTGAAAGAGTTAACTTGAGATAAGTTGGTTAGAGAGTTAATAATAGGGAGTCTGGAGTAACCTATTGAGTCCTCTATTATTGGCAGAGCTATGAAGCTTAAGGTAGGCAGTCTGCTTTACATGCGATCTATCATTACTCGCCTGGAACGGAGACAAATAATGCAGGCCTGAGTTTGGCAAAAGATACTAGCTATTATGCTGCTGACAGGAATAAAACCAAGGGTTCCGTTGGTAAAGATGGCAGGTATAAATGGTGGAAGCCAGTACTTGACTTAACAAGTCAAAATTTAGTCAAAATCATGCTAAAAATAATAAACATTCCAAGATATTTCTTTTTTAAATTTAGTTTGCCATTTGAAGTGAAGTTAACAATAAGTCTTCAACAATAAAACTTCCAACAGATTCAAGATTAGCAATTTGGAAAATTAAACAGTCATGATAAACGAAATTAAGCAAGCAAAATAAAAAAAACAAGTTTGAGAAGTAGCAAATCAGAAGAATAGGCTAAAACGAATTTCGACGACACTTTTGCCGTTTCTTTGGGCTCCTTACTATCTTATAAATTCTCTCATAAAATCAACGGCTGTTGTCTTTTGTGTAAAAATTTCGGGTATCTTATTAAAGTAATTGATCAGAGAAGAAAAAGACATTTCCTGAGCTCCACCCAAACACTAAGCATAAGGCTAACCTGAAAATGTCTTACAACAGATACAGAAGATTTTTCTACCAGTTTAAAATTTACTTCTTAATTTTTGGCCGACGGCCGAGGTGCCAGTTCGTTCGTAATGTACGTTTGAATTTTTGAGTTTTTAATAAACTTTGCAGTTTTTGCTATACTGTATGTTCCTAGCTAAGTGATTTATGTTGCAGCATCGTAACCCAAACTTTACTGCTAGCAACATGCTGTTAAGCCTATACCCATTATTTACATCGTATTTCATCAGGAGGGAAAGAAAAATGGCTAAGGCAGGCTAAACCAGCGAAACCAGGTAGACATCTCAGGCCAGACACTGATATAATGCTACACAAACATGTAATTTAGAATAAGATATGCGTCTTGGATAGAAGCAGAGCCTAGGCGTATTGTATATTCTAGAAGACAGCCAAACTGGTGGGGAAATTCATTTCAATTGACCTAAGTGCAGTTTAAGATGAAAGCTTGGAGAAAAGAGCTGCTTTTTAGATAAGTAAAAAAGATACACCGTGTTCAAAATTCTGCATTGGTAACTTGTTGCTTGGCTTCGAAGAAAAGTGCTTTTTCGGGCAAAAAATCGTCTACTTCCCGTAAAAAAACATGAAAAATGATGGTTACTTGAAGGCTGAAAAATTAAAATGGGCAACCAGCTAGACAGTAAGTAATGTTCATGCCACACTGGGTTTAGCTTAGGCAGGACATTAAAACTGGTGGTAACAAATGCTTTTGGCTTGAGCTAAGAATGATAGAAAGCATTAGTCAAAATTGAATTTACAAACTATCAAACATCAGTTATTATTATAACGAATAATGGTATTGACAATAGCTTAATTGATGTGATGTAAGAAAGGAGTCAGGTTTTGGACAAATGATCGTAGTAAACTAAGTAAGTGTACATCAGTAGGTAAGTAGGTGAGCTGAACAGACATTAAATACTATTATATCATACCTGTCTTGAAATAACAGTGCAATAACTAACGACAATAACGAAGTGCACGCTGCTAGATTCACAGCGTGCCGTATAAGTTAGTTATAGCACTGCTGTAGGCGTGCATCTTAGTTATTGCACTGTTATTTCAAAACAGTTATAACATAAGTACATTATAATACTTTGTAGCGTGCACTCAGCAATCATTTGCACTGGTACGTGAAGCCCGCGTGCATAAACTCGTGCGCTGCTCGCACTCGTTTATGCACTTGGAGCTTCACGTAACAGTGCGTATAAATTACTGAGTGCACTCTACATCGTGCTATAACCTACACTTATATTATTATTAGACTTTTGCCGTGGTTATCATCGATCCCTTGTAAAAGTGTTGAAACAAAAAGATGGCCCCAATTTAGAAAAAAAGGAAAGAATTGGAGAAGCCGGGAATCGCACACAGGTCGCTCGCGGTGACGCAAAACTGCATTGATTGTGAAATGCATGTTAAGATTATGAAATGTGTATTGACTATTCTTGAAAAGTGACTTAATACGTAATACGTACTTGCGTTAATAATAATGAGGATTCGTTTTGTAAAATTAAGCATCACGGACTAGACAAAAGCATAGCAGTTTATGTCCCACTGTTCGCATCCCTTGCCTGCTCAGGCTCATGCAATTTTAGCGGCAATTTTAAATGTGGAAAAAAATCGTCATGAAAATATGATCTTGTTCTGTTTTCACAATAACTCTTTTTTTTGCTCAGGAGGGGAATTTTATAACATCTTCGCACAAAAAAATTGAACCTAAGAACGAGTTTGCAAAAAATTACATGCAAAAATAAAATACTGCATAATATAATAAAATATATATCGTCAAATGGAAATGTTCCACAAAAATTCTAGACGGTACGTATGTATGTAGGAGAATTTTCTGGCAAGCATAGCTTTAATGAAAAACAGTTCATTTATAATACAAGAACAGTGATGAATTAGACTTCAAAGCTTCAAAAAATTGGAAAGATACCTTCATAGTGAACCTGGCCGTATAATTTTTTTGATGAAAACTGTCGTTATATGAATTATCAAAATTAAAGAAGTAGTGGGGAAAGAATATAAATGTATGGTTCAGGCAGATTAGAAAAAATACAAAAACAGGGACGATATACGTTTTGTGAAGGCTTTCAATAATTAATTAAAACAATTAAATTTTTAAAACGATTTTATTTTTCATTTTGCCTGTGAAATATATTTTTTAAATACAAGAGTCGGGAGCGTATGTATTGATTTAGTTGATTAGAGATGAATACATCAACAAAGCAACACATTATGGTTCGATATGTTATTGGTACATTATTGTGGGGCATTTGTTCTTAATTTTGCGTACTGAAGGCCAAACGGCTGTAAGTATCAATCCAGACTAACCCTGCATTTACCGTCGTTCAAAAAATTGAACATGTGTCACGTGATTATGAGATCGTCACTCAATACTTGGCGAGCAATCGATACCTGCTTTCTCTCATGGACTGCTCAAAAAACAGCTATATTAAGCTTGTCTGTTTTTTTAAGTGTTGTCGTAAATAATTACAAGTATGAATTTTTTAGTGAAACGTCATTTTCATAAACTTTTAGGCCATAAACTCACAGAAGTTTTGCAGAAAGCCCGTTTTTGAAAAGTTATAAAAGACAAGTTATGTCATTCATTTAGAACTTTAAATTCCAAAACTGAAATGCGGCCCTTTTGGGTAGTTCAGTTTTAGTATCTTATTCAGACATTATTGGGTCAAAGGAAGAAAATTACAGACTTCTCCAGAAAATAGGCGGATTTTTGTAGAATAATGTCACAAACGAGAATTTTAATTACGACGAAATGAAATTTTTTGCGTGCGCTTGTGTGTCCTTTTATGTGACAGTTAATTTTTAAATGAACAACCAAAGATAAAATGTTTTCCCGAAAACGCAATAAAGCTGAAACTGTTGTTTTCATTGAAAGACGAGTTTGGTTTCAAAAGGAAAACAAACCAAATTAAAAAATTGAGAGTTAAAAAACAATAAGCGAAGACTTTGACTGATCGTGAGGCGCTACAAAGTTTTTCCTAAATTTGAAATATAGTTTCACATTAGCTTTGTTTTTTTGATACAATCAAGGTTACAAGGAATAACAGTTAAGAAGTGCAATATTACAACATTATCACCTCGTAAATACTCGTCCAAAGTAGGTACTAAAGTAGAAACTCCACAAAACCAGATAAATAAGAGTTATTGCAGACTTAACCGCAGTGCAGGATTTAGCCAATTTAAATCCATGTTTACGCAAAGTGCTTTCGCATTTTTGCTCTGGTGAATTTTCGGGCAATTCGATTCATACCAACAATTTGAATTTTGAATCATGGGGAGTGTGAAGCAATTGTTCATCATCTATTTTCAACCAGTGTGGCCTTTGTAAGGAATTCACAGAAATTAATAGCACATTGGGACATGCAAAAATCAAATCTAACCAATCAGAATGACGCTTGATAGGCGAGTTCCTGATTGGCGCAAAGGCTTAAGTAATAAAAAAGTAAAAAAGGAAAAAGTTAGAAAATAAATCTGTGAAAACAGAGACTAAATAAAGTTGATGAAAACGTCCGTCAAAGCCTTTGAAAACTTCACAGCTTTATTAACAGTTTTTTATTCCCTAAAGAGTACAGAAGCTTCGTTTTTTAGTTGCTTCCATTTGTTTTTTTATACAAAACATTTCTGCACAAAACCGGTTTATAGGGCTGTCTGTGATCGTAAGAATTCAGCCAATCAAAAAAACGTTAAAATAGTCTCAATAATAGCATAAATTCAAAGACATTTAGCCTGAAAATTTTATTAATTTCATTATGTCAAATACGACTTTTAGATTAAGTATTCTAAATTACTATACTTCAATAAATTGACAAATAGCAGAAGTATTCAAATTTTTTAACGTTTGCTTATTCTCGCAAAATTTGCAATAAAAAGAGAGAGGATAAATAAAAAGTAAAGGCCTATCTAAGACACAATCATGCAAAAAAACATCAAAATTTGTCACTCTGTGATGTTTCAACCATAATATGAGTTTCAAGCTTATGTTAGTTCAGAGGTCAAAAGGGAATTGAACTTTCTGTGAAAGTTGAATGTCTTTTCTTATTGATCACGTCAAGGCGGGTTTTCTGACAATTTTTTGGCACTTAACTCTTCGGGCTAACAAAAAGTGAACGCCACAAGTTCTGAACAATGTGACTGACTTGACAAAAACTTTTTCTTCAGAAACCCAAAATCTTTCTCCCAAACTATTTTTGCTATCTTTATTGGATAATTAAACAGATTGTCACTCGGCTCGAAAAGTCTCAATAGTGGCTTTTCGTGAAGCTCGTAGGCTGAAAAAATAAAAACCACCCGCCTTTTTTGAAAAAAATACAATACATTGCTGCAATGACGCTTAATCGTTTTTAGCCATAATGAAAGGCAGCATGCCGTTATAAACCCTGTAGGTTTTGTAATCAGGCCCTACCAGAGAGTGTTAAGTCCCTAGTATTAGTCACCTACGACAGATTTACTGAACAAACTTGTCTGTAGGTTTTTGTATTCTAACCCTAAGGGTGTAAATCTGTTGTATTAGCTACCTACAGATAGTTACCTAAAAAAGCTTGGTCTGTAGGTTCTTTAGTGATGTTCTGTTGAAATGAAAACGTCTTGAAGCATTTTTTCACAAAGAAAAATAATCAATAACCATTAAGATTTCTGATCGTGAGCAAGCAATAAGTATATTGCTCCTATTAGTATTTTAAAATGAGGTATTATTCGAACATGCAATGATATTCAATTAGTTTTTGCTACAAGCATTTGAAACTTGATTTCTTAATTCCTAACTTAGACAAACGTGATCAAAAACTATCCGTTTTGCAAAAAACACACAAACGTACACTGCAGTTTTATTTAAATTCAACAGACATTTGTTCGAGTTACAAATTAATTAATGTATATATAGAGTTTTCCATAATCAAAAACATTAGAAAGTGCACAGTTGATCTGTTCATATCTATTCACTTTAAGGATGTAGTACTAATTTTTTGCTATTCTACATGATCAACAGCTTAACATATGTCGGTATAATGTTTTACATGTTTAACTTTTGTTCTTTTGTCGCGGTAATTGTAGCATAACCAATGGGTAATGTGCTGAAATGTTCTAGTACAAGACGTCTAGCAAACGTTATAGCAAATTGTTTTTTCCTTCGTTAGTTGTCAGATTTGCGTTCTCTTCTGATCGACGAATTGAAAAAAATATGCACAAAAAGTTTTTCACTACGGTTTTCTTTAATTAAGGTGGCGCCCCGGCGCCAGGGGAACCGACTTTGGCGTTTAATTTTTTTCAACGACATTTTTGACCATAATGTCTTGAAAGAAAGTTGTTCAAAATGAATATAGCTTTCATTTGATGTGCATATTGTGATAAAAAAATTTTTAAATTCTTTGGACAATTTTGTAGCCGTAGCAAAAAAATTTTTGTTTCCATATAAAATAATTCCTCATATCATTGAAATAAGCGGTTTCTTAGCTTTAAATTGATGTATTATACTTAAGAATACGGTGAAGTTTTGCTGAGTTATTTAGCCGTGAAAATAGCAAATCCAAAATGAAAAACCTACAAAGCTGATAAATCTTCGAAAATGTCAAATTTTTGATTTAATTTCTTAAAAAATTGAGCATGGCTTTTTGTAATTTTTTCAACGGAAATATGCAGTCCTAGGAAAGGTCTAATTTTTGAAAAAGTGAAACGTGTGGGCAAACCTTACATTTTTGCGTAGCGAAATCGACTACTTTTTTTGGACCTGGGTCCCAGCTGCCGTTTGCGATTGAGTTGAAAATTTGCACAATGAAAGAAAGAATATAAATGCAGACGTGAAAGTTTTTAGATTTTCAAATTTTGGCCCGCAGCACTTTTTGTAGTCGCTCAAACACGACTGATTTTTGAAAAATCGATTTTTTGCAAAATCAAAAATAAAAATGAGAAATCGAAGATCAATCACGTCTAGATTTTTGAGAGATCTTTCTATTGATACCAAGATCATCGAAATCGGCTGAATTTTCGCTGAGCCAGGTCAAAAACAAAATTAGTGTGAATAGGAAATTCAACATGGTCATAAAATTTGACACATTCACATTCAAGTGCTGAACAGTATTGTAAATACGTTTTTTTGATGTCTCTTTGATATACAATTAAAGTGGTATTGCTATTTATTGCATGAGCTGAGCGCCAAAAATGAGTTTTGTTGCTGAGCGCTATCTTGAACCAATTAAGTCGACAAGCATTTTTTCACTACGGTTTTTTTTAATTAAACTAAATACATTCTCAGCCGTGATTCGCGACGTGTTTTTGACGTTTAAACGTATTCCTCTAATTTTATAATAAGTTTCAACAGTCCCGTCACTGGTAACAACAAAATATCCATAGCGTTTTGGTCCTGTAGACCAAAATTCCGTTGCTAGCTCCCGTTTCTATATTTGTCTACTAATTCATCCTTTAACCCTTTGACGACCAGAGGGACTCCCTCTAGGCAGCCAAACTTTGACACCTTCCAGTTTTTTCGCTATTTCTCGAACTACGTGCGTCGTAGAGAGCTGGCAAAACTACCATTCGATAAATGGTGAACAAAACATATTAAGGGTCTAGGACGCACTGTTTTTGCGTTATAAGCGCTCAAAGTTGAAAATTTGTGCAAATTTTGCGCCATCGCTCAGGCATAATGAACCTCACCCTAGAATATTAACACAGCAACCGTGCGTCTATCATAGTTGACTGCTAAAAATAAACTACAATATCCACTGTATCTGATGCACGAAAAGTCGACTGCCAGAGTTGCGATCGAACATCATAATGAGGCTATAAAGAAAACACAATTTTCTTTCTAATAAACTTTCTAATAAACCAAATCAAATCACATTATAAATTACAAATATATAGTACACTCTTGATTTTAACGACGGCACGAAAATCTAGAAATTCCTCAAAAATTGCATTTTAGTTTGTTGTCTTTGACAAAAATGGTAGCAGAGCGTGCACATTTTTGCATTCAATTCGCCGTTGTTTTTTGCGCTCGGAGAAGAAGGTTGCCAGAGTTCATATAGATTTTCGATAAAACTACTTTTTACCAACAACAATCGAAGAAAGCGACTCGCTAATAATTGTTTCACTGACTGTTTTGGTAAATTTGGTAGTGTGTTTTCTGCTTCGTGGTTTCAGTCATATTGGCTGGTTTCAGATTCGCTCAAATATTTGTGCCAGGTTTGGCTTTGGCTTTGTTGTGTGGCAGCAGGACTAAAGTTGGCCACTAAATGCAAGGATCTGCAATTTCTGAAAAAACTGTTCAAAGATCAGTTGCCTAGAACACGCTAGCCAAGCTTTACAGCCCAAAGTTGAGCATCCACTCAGTGGGGTACCTGAAGTTCACAGTGCGCATCAAAGGGTTACAGGAAAACATGATAATTATAATTTTGGACCGAAAAGCTCAAAAATGAGCATTGTCCCTGCTCCTTTCAACAATATTGTGATAGCTGCATTTACAACTGCATTATATGCTCGGCTGAAACTATATTCATACATGTGTGTCCTTGCGAAACGACTTCTATATTACGATACAAACAGTGATGCTTTCATAGCAAATCCTAATGTGCAAGACTTTCCAGAAGGAGATTTTCTAGGGGAATTAACCCTTTGATGCGCACTGTGAACCTCAGGTACCCCACCGGGTGGATGCCCAATCTTGGGCTGTAAAGCTTGGCTAGCGTATTCTTGGCAACTGATCTTTGAACAATTTTTCAGAAATTGCAGATCTTTGCATTTGGTGGCCCAATTTTAGTCTTGCTGCCACACAACAAAGCGTATGCTGGATTAAGCAGTGTGAAAATTTGACTTTTTTCAATCGCAAAAGTTGTGTTTTCTTTATAGCCTCATTATGATGTTTGATCGCAACTCTGGCAGTCGACTTTTCGTGCATCAGATACAGTGGATATTGTAGTTTATTTTTAGCAGTCAACTATGATAGGCGCACGGTTGCTGCGTTAATATTCTAGGGTGAAGTACATATTATGCCTGAGCGATGGCGCAAAATTTGCACAAATTTTCAACTTTGAGCGCTTATAACGCAAAAACGGTGAGTCCTGGACCCTTAATCGCCTGAACATGTTTTGTTTTGTTCACTATTTATCGAATGGTGGTTAGTTCTCTACGACGCACGTAGTTCGAGCAATGGCCAGAAAACTGGAAGGTGTCTAAGTTTGGCTGCCTAGAGGGAGAACCTCTGATTGTCAAAGGGTTAACCAGTGAACCGTTAGTCTCCAATTTGGCAGCAATTTCGGTATAGTTAAACTTTCTTAGTAAATTCTGCCTCAAATAGCTCATTTTTGAGCTTTTCGAATCAAAATTATGCTTATCATTTTTTCCTATAACCCTTTGATGCGCACTGTGAACTTTGAGCATTGAAATTAGTACAGCAGTCAACACCCCAGTCAACCACCAATAGTGAGTCGCTACGTTGTCCCAACAATGTCGTGTCGTTCACTGTTGCACAACTATAGCGTTTAATGGTTCAGCCTGCTCGCTGAACCACGGCTGACATGATGACCTGCTGACCAACTGAAACCGCGAATAAAAACGGGAAATTCACATTTCCAACGAATCAGTTGATAAATTTCTTGAAAGTTCTAGCTTTGTCTGAACCAATAAGATAACAAATTATAGTGACTTTTTGAAACAGCAAAAATATAGATCATAAATACTTGATTGAAATGTCTAATCGCAACATAGTTTCCAGCCAAAACACCAAACTGAATTGTAACCTTATTGCCACGTTGCGCTCAATCGTTGACACGCAAACGCAGCGCTGGCACAAATATTTGAGCGAATCTGAAACCAGCCAATATGACTGAAACCACGAAGCAGAAAACACACTACCAAATTTACCAAAACAGTCAGTGACACAATTATTAGCGAGTCGCTTTCTTCGATTGTTGTTGGTAAAAAGTTCTTTTATCGAAAATCAATATGAACTCTGGCAACCTTCTTCTCCGAGCGCAAAAAACAACGGCGAATTGAATGCAAAAATGTGCACGCTCTGCTACCATTTTTGTCAAAGACAACTAACTAGTGAAGTATTTATTGTAGAATAAATGTATAACCATTGTCGTAATTAGTCATTACAGATAGAACACTACGAATATATATCTGTATATTCAACAACCCATTCTCGAAAAAAAAGAAATTTGAAGGTAATGCATAATGGCAATTTTTGAGGAATCTCTAGGTTTTCGTGCCGTCGTTAAAATCAAGAGTGTAATATATATTTGTAATTTATAATGTGGTTTGATTTGGTTTATTAGAAGAAAACTGCATGCATTATATTCCATACAGAAACATATATACTATGCTAATAGTTATTGTGTGTATATATTTGTAGCGTGTAGTGTACACTTCCCAAAAATTTACAATATTCTATATTTATATTTATCTATATACTCAAGAATATGTGTTTTATATTTTATTTAAAAATGTACAGTGATTCAAACTATACTATGTATGTACGTTTCCAAATTTGAGTATATCATGAAAACAATTTTCAAAAAATTGGCTCGTCTAGATTTAAACCAGAAACCTCTCGCACTGCGTTAGTGCAACAGCAGAGCCAGAGACACTTCCAAAGCCATAGGTAATTGTCGAAATACAGTCGCAAGCCTAATAGCAACCTAAATGGAGAAGAAAAATTAGTAGGAGAAATATTTGCGAAAGTAACTAGCTGCGCTATTTGTGACAGGTAAGCAAACCGTTACTTTATTTTGCTTCAAATCAAATTGAACGGTTATGCGTTTAGTAAGTTATCTTTTTAAAGTTTTAATTTTTAAACATTGTTTTTTTGAATTTCTTAACGTTTTTTTACAAGTCGCATAGTCGAGTTTATTGTGATCTAATCTAGTAAACAAGCAATTACAACAAATTTATATAACAAAAAATACATGAACAGATTGTACGATTTAATGTAAATCAGTAAACGCAAGGGTACATAATAGGAAAAGTATGACACTCTTCCTATTAGGTATGCCTACGGGCGTGCGTCCAATGCGCAGCGCGAAATAGCCCGTTTATGTACGGTTTTGAGGGGGGTACCCCCCTTAACTGAAGACCCCGTACTCAACTGAGGGGGGGTACCCCCTACTCAGTTCGATACCCCGTGCTCAACTGAGGGGGGTACCCCCCTCACTCAACCCCCCGTCTTCAGTTGAGGGGGGGGGGGTACCCTCCTCATTTCAAGACACTGACAAAGTCTTTGCGCTACCCCCCCCCCCCCTCAGTTCAATACCCCGTCTTCAGTTGAGGGGGGGTACCCCCCCCCCTCAGTTCAGCACATCAACGAAAGTCTTTGTCAATGTCTTGAAATGAGGGGTTACCCCCCTTCAACTGAAGCCGGGGTACTGAGTTGAGGGGGGTACCCCCCTCAGTTGAGCACGGGGTATCGAACTGAGTAGTGGGTACCTCCCCTCAGTTGAGTACGGGGTCTTCAGTTGAGGGGGGGGTACCCCCCTCAAAACCGTACATAAACGGGCTATTTCGCGCTGCTCATTGGACGCACGCCCGTAGGCATACGCATAATAGGAAGAGTGTCATACTTTTCCTATTATGTACTCTTGGTAAACGCGCAGCTCGAAGTGTTCGCTTAAATTGCGGCTTCACGGATTGTGTGATTTCTCTGTCGACAATATTGGTGTCATTATCTCGTATCAATTCAATTGTCCCTGCAGCCGACAATGACTTAACTTGAAAATTTCAGGAAGGTATATGACGCGCTTGCTTGTCCAATCAAATCACAGCTGACGAGAGTTTCATTTTTTACCAGCTATCCATTTTTTGCTGCTCCATCTGAAAAAAGGTACAGCTTTATTTTCATGTAACGTAATGTAATGTAATGCTTTATTTTAACTGACTGACAAAATACTCTCTTGATTGTAGCAAAATAAAAACTAAAGACCCCCTTGTCATTAGCTTGGATAGCTGCATTTTGCAATTAACACACCCCCTGCCGTAAAAAACACCATGGAAGATATATAACACCACCTCCTTGTCAAACGACTATAGCTCCTGTTTTCCACCCCACCTGGTAGGGTCAGGCACTTTGTGACTTTGTGACTCGTTCACTACGTCAAAACTAGCCGACCATCTAACATAAATAACTCAGCAAGAGATTCAAGATAAAAAGATTTCACAAAAAACTTAACAAAAACTCGTAACCCGTAGGCCCTATTCTCTTACTGGACAGGATGACTAAACAGTCTAAAACTCGTGCATAAAAGTTTTATCTTTAAACTTCTGAGGTGGAATGCATAAAGGCAGTCTAAGGGCAGTCTTAGAGGGTAATTCAATAGAATATAAAAATTCAAATTTTTACTTAAGATGTATATATATAACATATCTTATAATATATGTATAATTAATACTGTGCACCTTTTGTGGCTATTAAAATAGTAAAAAAATCAATATAAATCCACCACAACAATGCTACGTACAGGGAAGGAATTTTTAAAATCCCCGCGCGAATCTGCCTCGTGTGAACGGCTTTCCCCAAGGGGATCCCCATTGGGATCCCCGAGGGGATCCACATGCGTCCCCACGCGTCCTCAACAAAATCCCCTTCGTTCTCCTTGCGTCCTCTCGGTGATCCCCGTGGGGACGCGTGGGGACTCCTACCAAATAGGACTATCAAAATCTGAAATATACGCGGCCCCTCAGGGGGCGGCGTAAAAATTGACAAAACTAGATCAGTCCGTGTGCCCTACGAAAGTAGGTATGGATCGACCTTAATCTGGTAACAGATTGGGCCCACACTGACAGTCGTCTGTAATATCGACCAGCCCTAGAATTTGGCGAAACTGACACCGTTCTTACCGCTATTGTTGCTCAAGTGAGTTTCAGCAGACATGTTTGACCCGTATGGGCTTGTATTGGAAGGAACCATATTATTGGCTTCTTCGTCTCTGGCAGTCACGTGATTCTTGCACAGTTTTTTGTAGCAGGCAGAGAAAGCGAACATAACCAGTTGAATCGCAGTGATCAGACTGGCCCCCAGAAATATACCCATCAGTCCGCCGATTTGCGAAATTAAATTATCCGCCGTCACAATAAAGACCTCTTCGACGTGTGTTTTTTGTATTTTCGAAAAAAACACGTCCAGTAGAACGTAATCGCTGAAATCCTGCTTTACCATATCCGACGCAAAAACATCTGCGGCGTTTGGCAGCTCAGCCGTGCTTACTGTAGTTCTGTACTGAGCCTGACGACACTCCGGAAGACAGTTTTTGGCACACTCTTGGACTGTAGGGTCAGTGTCCACTTTGGGGATCAGGCAACGAGCCGCCTCCATGGGAGTACAGATTCTAGGTTTGAACTTGTTACCGAAGAGTTGCAAATCTTGCGGATAGCTACAATGGCACACGTTCAACGCGGCCTTGTTGAAGCACAGAGCGATGCACTGGTTTTGAGTGTAGGGGGCTGAGCTGTAATTGGTCCAATTGGGTTCAGAGTTCCTGCAGGTGGTTGTCAGCAGGGTATTCAGATATTGGTGCGTTGTCTCTTCCAGTTGCATCGCTACGTGCTTACCCGGTGACAGAAATATATACTCTGAAACATAGAACATAAAGAAACAGATTAGTCCTAGCTATCATATGTATGTCCATTGTCCGCTAGGCTGTAAGCAGTGTGGTCAATATGTTGCACATTCGAGGCTCAAAAGACATACCTATAAATGCCAATATTTTGGTTTGTTTATAGGCCGCTATGAACCGACGTGTCATGATCTGTCAGTCACTCACTGTAAAACGTGTCCCCCTAAAACTTAGCTCCACAGATACTTTCATCGGCATAAACGTCTCACTTCGATCACATCCGAATGAAAGTGGATGAACTTAGATACCTTTGTTTCCGATTCTGGACAAAAATAATAGGACGAAAACAAAAATGTTTCCCCGACACCACCACCCTCTGAATATTCGCATCCTTGGCAAAACCTTTATCTAATATAAGTAGAGAGTTTTGTCCAGATAGTCGCTTTTGTCCAGATATTTCACTCCAAAAATTGGGACATTATCAAGGGGGTACAGTTTCGTTTAGACAATAGGTAGAGTGTGCGAGCGGTCAGTTTATCAGGACAAAGGTGTCCGTGAAGAAATTTTGATCCTGATATTTGTGTCAGAGAGAACACTTTTGACTGGATGTTTGTGTCTGGAAGGGGAAACAATTTTATTCGGACAATAACTTTCGGGTAGACATTTTCATCCGGATAAAGTATCCGGCGATACTTTTTATGAAAGTTTTTAAAGGAGCTTAAACTATACCAAATACTTGGAGTCAGATGTCCGTTCAGCCGGGAAAATTACGAAATGATCACGCCACTAATAGTGTATGTATACGATCAAATTGTGGCATGATTAATTCGTAATTTGGCTGAACGGACATACTGCTATATATAACTATCAACCGACCCTAAAAACTGTTTCACACGAGGACGCATTTCATGGCGCATTTGATGGCGCATTTATGGTGCATTTCATTTCGCGTTGCATGGCGCTTTGCATGCAACGCGCCATGGAGCAAAATGCGCCCTCGTGTGAAACAGGTTTAAGGGTGGATTACAGAAAGGTGGCTTAAAAGTATTTGTCTGTTTTACACGTTACTCATTTCATCAAGACTAATCTTCTATTCTTGTTAATGTTGTCGTGGTTTGAAAAACCATGGTTTGAAAAACCAAGTTTGAAAAACCATGCTCTTAAAAAAGCAGTTTAAACCACCGTTTTTCTAAACACGGTTTAAACTAATGGTTTAAACCAGGTTTAAGAAATTTTATCGCTACCGCGCTGAGTCAGCCTAGTTTTTTAGAGCATTATGTTAAAAATTGCTCAATTTTGGAATAGTTCGTAACTAAATGTTATATCCAATGATTTTTTTCTAAGCCAGGTTTAAACTTTAGTCATGGTTTACTTTAAACCATGGTTTTTAAAAAACACCGTGGTGAAATCCACAGTAAAAGTATAAGTATAAACTATATTATATTATAAGCTTAAATTTTGCATTGCAGTGCAGCGGTACCAAAAGTCCTGTAAACTGACCAGTAGCAGACGGATCGTAGTTTTCCAGTATTCTCAAGGCAACTCCGACGGAGGGAGACGCAAATTTAGGCACATACAAATCACGATGAACCTGTAGTTTGATTTGCAGTCCAGCCGCAGGGAAATTTTGAATAAATCCTGGATTTAGCAAAAAACATTTCCCGAAATGAATGTCAAAAACTGGCTTCGCGTGATCACAACAGTCGAATTGGGACCACTGGAAAGCACAGGCCTGAAGAAACTGATTACAAGCGTAGCCGCCATTCATAAACAGATCGCGTAAATCCTTGCTTGGATATTGTGAAATAATTTTGTTCAATTCTTCTTCCAGCTTCTCTTCTTTGCTAATATCTATTCTAGGGCTTGCATCATTTTTAGTAGTAATATAAATATGTTGAGCATAAAGAGACAATAGCATACTGATATGTTGCTGTTCCAAATAAGTTCTATTTAACGGATTCAAGCTGCAAATAATAATAGCCGGAAATTTTATGCCTTTAACGGCTGAAACGTGGACTTCTGTAGCGGTCGGGGCTTGAATATACCGTAAAGTAACTTTAGTAACAGCCACAGCTAATCCAATTGAAGCCATTGTCAAAATAATCGCCCAAAATATGCGTCCTTTACCCGTGGCGTGGCGTAATACGCTTCCATGAAAATTGGCCTGATGTAAAAACGCCTTCGAGATGCTCTCTTTGGCGCATCGAAACTGTCGATCCCCATCCACCACATCAAGTACCACTGTGGCACTATTGATGATGGCTTGCTGGAAGGTGATCCCCTGGCGTCTCGGCTCGCGGTCAGACAGCATTCTGTGGCATTCTGGGCAGGTGGCGGGGTCGTCCGGGTTGGCTGTCCCGCCTGCGGGAGGAACGGTGTTTCTGCAACATTGGTGACCCGAGTAACTCGAGCGTCGACCACTGGCTGGTGACAACAACCGACCAATCAGAATCGGCGTGTCGTCGACCGTGAGAGAATTTCGGGGCGGTAAAAGCATTATGGTGGAAGTTTTTCCGACAAACTCTTTTGAGCTAGGACTGACAGGGCTTTCAAAAGAGGCAACTTGGGAAAATGTTTTTACTCTTTTTTAGGTCTCTTTACTTATAAATTTTGATATTTTTCGTAATGAAAATGGAAGAGCGCAGGGCTCGTGGTTCCTCAAATAGAGCCAGCTTTTGTGCTATTTACTAATTCACTCTCAGCTGTACGTAGGTTATGCCACAAAACACCCCTTTGACGAGATGTATAGAATTTTTTGCGGAATATAAAAGGTGCAGAAAAGGCCTAGTTTTACGCGTGAAAAGGACTTGTTTCGGGTATAAACTCTTTTTTTAGAGGATGCCTCTTTTGAAAATTGTTCGTTCAGTCGGCTTCTTCAAGCAAAAGCATCCCCCGAAAGCTGCTAGTCAGCAAATCAAATTTTCAATGACCAACTTGTTGAAAAGCTCAATTTTTGGGAACTTGTGATTTGTCTTGGGCCACCGGAAATTTGGCCCCTCATTGAGTTATCTCATTTGCCCGAAATTATCGTCACCACTTCTGACAGTAACACTTAAAATTCTAATCCATAAACTGAGCGAACAAGCTGGTCAGATGATCTTAATACAGTAACAAACTAACAGTACAATGAATAAGGACTGTCATATTAATTACCTACTCTGTACGCAATAGCCTGTCAAGACGGAGCAAATAATGCGCTAATTATATTTACGTTATACTCATTATAGACTTTGCTGTGTGAAATATGAAAATGTATTGTTAATGAAACAAGTAGGCCCAAAAAGGGGTAAGGATCCTTCCCCCGTGTCTACCTTTCAGGTTTAAATGAATTAGTTCTCTATTTCATACTTACCGTAAGCTGCTATACCTACTTCGTACCTTACTCTACTTCATAACTAGCTTATTCTAACTTAATCTAAATACGTAGTGCGTACAAAAAAGTGCTGCAGGATGTTAAGCATCCCGCTGCACGAGCCATTTGGCTCAAAAGTGACACTTTGATCTGAGCTGAGCAAATCAGCTCTAAGAACAAGAAGCGATAAACAGTGTTTTCTAATGGCTCTTATATACTGCTGGTGAAACATCCCGGTGCCGATTTTGAAAAAGTACATTGTTACAGCAGTGTACATACATCGATTATGGATTTTTCTGCATATACGCAGACAAAAATCAGCAGGCAGCTCCTAAGCTGAAAATACACGTAAAACATACTGGCTATGCAGCCTGCTCAGTAGCGTTAAACGCTATGAGCAGTTAATTTCAAAACAATAGTTCCTTCTCTAGAAGGAACAAAAACTACTCAAAAAGGGGAAATTTTTAGCCATCAAGAGTACAGTGAGCAGCTGATAAAATCACGCCACCTGTTTTCTCTCTGGCTCAACATTTTTGGTCAGACTGTAGATTTTGAAATTCTAAAGTCATTTTAGTTTGACACGTTAGCCGATTTTCAGCTTGAGTGCTCTTGTAGCGACTTATATGTATTAAGCTGCAGGTCAGTATGAACAAGAGTACATAATAGTGTCTCATTCTATATAGAGTGCGACACTTATGTGCTCTTGGTATGAATGGCATTTTAGCCGCAAGCATATAAGAGCGTTGTAAATCATGAATCAATGCAGCTTACGGACACGGACACGGACACTTACGGACTAGTATGACCTAGGCTTTGGCCGTTATAATTTTGGCTAGTAGTTAAGTATGTATTTAAAATTAACGATAACAGGGAATTAAAATATGGTGTAGGTAATGCATTTAGAATTAATGATAAAATATAGGTGACTCTTTCGCAAGGACATTAAAACATATATTAGGTTTTAGCAATAATTTCTATAAAGCTTTGAAAGAAACAGATATGGGCTTTGGCTGTAAAAAATTAATAAAAAATACGGAAGCAGCAAAAAATGTAAAAAGAAATCTTAGGATGACATGTCAGTTTTGATCATAAATAAGTAATAGCACTTACATAATGAAAAGTGCTAAAATGGGACTTACCACCTGTAAACATTTTATCTAGGTAATTTATAGCTGAAAAATAACTTGTTCAAAATATGTATTTGGCTTATTTTTAACTGAAGTTTTGTGAATGCTCCAATAAACGTTGAACTGTTTATAATATTGTCATTAATATAAATCTGTATATGTATGTAATGAGATTTTTATAGTTAAATACGTTATTTATATATTTATTATTAAACGTAAAGGTCTGTCCTTCTTAAGGTGGCGCTCTGAGTAACCGACTTTGGGCAATAACATTTTTCACTCAGGTTTTCGTTGGTCAACTCAAGAAGAAAAGTTTTTTTAACTAAAAAAGCTTTTATTTGATGTACATAACGTCAAATTTTGTTCAACTTGCCATTTTAACCTATTTTTAAATAGGAAAAAATTTTCAAATCGGTATACCAAAAATTTCTGTATGGCTTTATGTACCTTTTAAAACAGTTTTGTGTAGCGAATTTGTGTAGCGAATAGCTGCAACTTTTTAAAAAGTCGTATGTGTAGGCAAACCTTTCTAAAAAATTTCGTATCAGAATTTCGTAAACTTCGTATCAGCAAGAAAATAAAAATTATAGCATTTTGATTTATTGGAAGTTACTCAGAGCGCCCCTTAAGCAATGTTAATACATACCACAAAGGTAGTTTGGGCGACTGAGGGCCTATGGCTTTGCCGGATTAAAGGGTTAATTATAATCGGACTAAAAGGTTTAAAAATTAAGCTTAAAATTGCCATTCCAAAACCTCCGGATTAAACGGACTTAACTCCTAGCGGGCTGCTTTTTAATCGGACTAAACGGACTTAACTATGCACGCTAATCTAAAGCGTGCATGTTAAGTCCGTTTAGTCCTGTTGTAGTTTTGGAATGGGGTCAGACTAAAATTAAGCAACTGACTTATTTTAACTCTTTTAGTCCGTTTAGTCCGATTTGTCATTCCAAAACCTCTGACTAAAATAAGTCCAGTCCGTTTAATCCGGTAAAGGAATAGGCCCCTAGATTAAGATTCTTAACCCTTGACTGCTCCAATTTTAAAAAAAGTTATAGCACATCACTCGTGCTACACAACACAGCAGTACAGCACACACCTGAATTTTGACACTTGAATCAAAGATCAGCAATGTTTCTATTTACTCCGGCTGTTTTACGACGCTTACCATAAAATTTATGCACCATCTATGAATGAGTGAAGAAAGAGAATTCGTGAACGACTAGTCTAGTGCTACTTAGTACTCACCTATATAATGGAGAGCCATTCAGTCATTCATTCATTCATTCAATCATTCATCATTCATTCATTCATTCATTCATCATTCATTCATTCATTCATTCATTCATTCATTCATTCATTCCTTCATTTATTCATTCATTCATTAATTCATTCATTCATTCATTCATTCATTCATTCATTCATTCATTCATTCATTCATTCATTCATTCATTCATTCATTCATTCATTCATTCATCCAATCGTTTATTTGTTATAACGCGAACCACTGCGGAAAAGTCTACCCCGAGTAGGGGGTAGCCCTACTGGTACAACATATTCATTCATTCATTCGTTCATTCAATCATTCATTCATTCATCAGTTAGTCATTCATCCGTTCATTCAGTAAATCATCCATTTTCGCAATTCCAGATTAAAAATGCTCTTGAAAAGTTAATTATACCGTTGCTATTGTATACCAATAATGCTACACTTCTTGCAAAACGTATCTAACTCCAGACTGCAAAAGCAATGCACATAACACCGCGTGCAGTCTGAGAAAACGTGACAAACCTGTCAAAGTCCATGCTCACCTCAACGGCAGCAGACGGGCTTGGGCGAGTATTTCAAGAATATCATCCGTGCTGCCATCAAGGGAATTCACCAGACCACAAGCGCGGAGGTTTTCCAGCATTTGTTCGGAGACAAAATACCCAGAAGGCCGTCTAAGCTGGTTAGGGGTTCGGTTCAGGCTCGGCCCAGATAACAGTTTCCGTTTTTCACTGTCCATTGCTCAATTTACTGATAATTCCATCAACATTGTTGATCGCAGACTGGTGAGTCTCCGTGGTGGGTACCAGCATTGTAATGTAATGTAGGTTATTTTTGACTTGACTCAAGCTTGACGCAATCAAAGAAACCTGTAATGAGCTGTGTCCTAAGCTTCCGTGGAGACTTACTTTCAAGCGGTTAGATTGCATGAGTTGCATAAAAAATAGAAAGGTTTCTCAGTTTTCAATGATTTACTAATATTGAAATATTTATAAAAAACTTTAATAAAATACAATCTCAAATTTTTTTATAACATTTTTATGACTTCATTGAAACATTATTGTAGACGCTACAGGCTTCGATGTGTGGTTTGACTCATGACTGAAGACATTTGAAGTAGCCAGCTATTTAGTATTTACTACACGTAATAACAACTTAATGTTCACGTAAAGGTAAAACTGTTCAAACTTGAAAGTTTTCAAAAAATAAAAAAAAACGTGGCTTCATGATTTGTTTACACGGCAAAATTTAGCAATCTATTTGGAACTAAAATCACCGTATCAACTTAGTGAAAATATGAGGGTATGCCTGAAGCCTAAATCAGCAAAACTATTCAAGTTGTCCCTGAGCTAGTGAGCTAGGGAATTTATAACTGAAACTGTTGGACAAAGAGTCAAAAAATTGAAAACCGATACCTACTGATTCACACAAAAGCCTCAAATTCAGGCTTCTTACAAATTGCTACCTGCTGTGTTCGGCCTTTTTTAGGTGAACTGTCGTTCAGAAGTGATCGTGGCTTAACACTGAGTTCGCTAAATAAATATATTTGGCGTGGAGAATCTGTATCAAAGATCATAATATTCTACTTCTGTATCAACAATTCTATTAAACAGTATCGCCGATATTACACATAAACTGTATCTATTGCACCATAGCTAGCTATACAGAAAAAAGGTCAGAGGTCGGCAGAAACGATAGCACTCAACACGTCTAGGTTTTTATGGGTACTGAACTCGTGTTTGTGCTCTTGTACATTTTTGTCGTAGCGTGAGTTTGTGTTTGTGCTTGTGCTCGTGCAAGTGTTAGTGTAAATTTAGCATTAGGTTAGATCTGCTTGATATTAAGGTATGTATAGCAGACTTTCGCGATATACATAATATACGCAGCGTCCACTTAAAATTGTCATTTAGCAGCCATAAAGACGTTGTCGTTAACACAAGACACATACACAAAACACAGAGGTGAAGTTGTGTTTCACACTGTACCAATTTTGTCCACTACAATTATTCCTGCTCTAGAAGGAACAAAAATGATAAGTAGTTTTTTGTTTCACTGGCATTCTAAATAAATAGTTACAATTGGAAAGCTTATTAACAGTTGCGTTTATTGGAGCATTTTTGGAAGTGAAATCGTTGAAAAACTTGAATATCACGCAAATAACTTCCGAAGACAAAACTTAAATCTGTGCCGTCTCCTAGCCTAGATGAAATTCAGAAGATGAAATTTTATAAATAATGAAACGCAGACAATTTTTTGTTACTTTTGAAGGAATATTGAAACTTTCCAAACACAAATTTATCAACCTTAAAGTACATATATTTGTTCGCTGTACGCAATATTTTTTGGGCTTCATTGATATTTTAGGAATATTCAGCCGGTTTATGCGGTATTTAGAAGTAACCATGTCCAAGTCCAAAATAAATTCTCCGTCAAAGTTCAGTTATAACTGCTGTATCTATGTAAAAATTAATATACAGTCATAAGTTTTTGCTTATTTGCACAATTTATGTCTTCAATACCACACAAACCAAAGTAATCTTTGTAGAATCATTTGAAAGCAGTTTATTAAAAAGTGTCATTGAGTACAAACGGAGACTATTTTTGACAATAATATGAACTACAACTAGGCTTACTAATTAACCAGATATTGACTAATTTTGACTTATTTTATCCATAAAACTTTCATATACATACTAAATAAGCCTAGCCCTTCCAACTACTCTGACATTGCGGCATATTCTAAAAGTTACTTATTTTAGGGAGGCAGAGATATAACAGAGTCCTCGTGTCATTGGGTCAGTTGAGTTTTTTGTTTAAAGTGACGTGTTATTGGCTTCAAGTTATTTTCCGGGTAACAGGTAAATCGTGAAGATTGTGCTACAACTTATCCCTGACAATTTACTGAAAAGAATTTTTGTCCTTACGTTTACCTGTAGTAACGGCGGTGGGGTATTTGAGTTTACGAAGCTGAATGAAGATCAGCTAAAACATTTCCGGTTGCTTTCTTGAGCACAGTATCACCAGTAACCATCGTCGGATGAGTTTTTCTAAAATCCAATATTGCCTGGAACAAAAAACAAAAGCTCAAACAAAAAATTACATAGGTATTCAGTTAGGTAATTAACAGTCAAACGTTGTTCTTAGTTCTATTTCGAGAGAATGCCAGAAATGGGTACGTACAGAAATACATTGGTACTTCTTAATAAAAAATTCTTCCGTTGTATGTAGGTACTTTTGCGAAACTGTGTCTCAGGATCTTATCTATAATTGGATTTATCGGATTAGATTTACCTTTATTTTGTCTATAACGCAGCGTCAGTTAAACGTAATTTACTGAAACTCGGCACACTCCGAGAAGCCATGTAGAGCAAAATTTCAGCCGACTATTTTTATTTTGTGCTGTGTTATTAGCAAAATTAATTTAAAGCTAATCCGTTAAATCCAATTTTGGATAAAGCCCTTAGAAAGACATCCGCAGCCCCGAATTCATGTAGTGGAGACCCTCGCCCCGGCTGACTCATGCAAAAAAAATCCGACCCATACATATCATAACCAAACCCACACCCAAGAGCCCCAACCCACATTCGGCACTGACAAATACATATGTATAGGTAATAACGATGTAACAACGTTATAACGATATAACAAATATACTACGCAAGTAAATTAAGTATTAAGGTATACTATATTACACGGAAGTATACAGTCGGTGGTAAACAGCCAATCAACGAGCAGATTCTCTGTTTAACACACTTTATGTACTTATTTACATGCATAGTTAATTCGCAAAGTTTCTTGAAAATTAGGTACAAAACGTTTAAGAAATTGCGAAAAGTCTATAGGCTAGGTATTAAATTAGCAATCAAGTGCAGTCAAAAATAGCAATGCAAATTAATGAACTAAAATTAAACACTGAACACATTGCAATTTTGTACGTTCATGTATACCATTCCCTAAAAAGCACACTTTTAGGTACACTATTAGCATTAGGATGCATATACCCCGGACCAAATTCTTTGGCTACAACTAGAAAACTTTGATTCTATAAGACTAAACAGTTAAGAATAAAAATAATTCTGAAAAATGCCAGTCCTAAATCTCTATTGGCTGAACGAACTATTTAGTTTACGCTCGCAGACTGAATGGATTTGACGGCCTTTTTATAGATAAATATTAACGGGATTATGCATAGATTGTTAAATTCATAACTCAAAGTAGGATTAATTTAACTTCATAAAATTCCGCAAGTGAATGCAGATGACAAGGCTTAATCTGTTATAAACTTTCGTCAATCATACGTTCACTTACTGAAAATAATCTAGTTAATCCAATTCAGTTAATATGTTTTATGAAGTGGCTTTAACTCCAAATATTCCCAAGATAGCTTCGGCTTGATAGCTCGCATTAAACAGTTGATTTATTTTTGTTGTTTAGTCAGATATTTATTAATGAATTTTTGACTAAAATCAATCCAGTAAAGGAATGGTCCCCTCATCTTATTGAGAGATACGTAATGTAAGATTACGTCAGATTTTCCTGTTTACTGTTAATAATAATAGCTAAAATTTTATAAAAACTCGTATGAAAACGAAATAATCTAATCACATTAAAAACATTATTGTGCCAATGCAGACATCAAAAAACAGAACTCAACAGCCAAAAATATTCAGTTAATTTTCAAACTTCATGTCAAATAACATCCAACAATAGTTTCTGCTGTCTTTTTGCCACAAACTTTTGGACAGAGACGAGCTCAAAAGTACAGGAAGCCCTAATCCAAAAAAATCAAGACTAAAAGAGGGGCTGAGTTTTATCATCAGTCACAAATCAGATTAGAAATTGGAAAACCTAAGAACCAGTTCAGAAGTCTAACAGCAGAAAAGCTGGATTGCAATTCACCAAGACGGTCCAATGACATAAGTACTTTTCCGTGTCCGTGTCCGTTTACTTAATATTAAATATACCGGCCAAAAGGACATAACTATTTGTCTCTAAAAAAGCAGTGAGAGATGACTTCGAGACGAGCTCAACCAAACACAGTGAACATTTAGGGCCGTATTGTCAGAATTACCAGTGCGTAAGTTACATAGACGGCTGTGTACTACGACCCACCTGTGTTTGTGACCGGCCGGAATTTTCTTTCGCGGCTGGTCACAAACACTATACATAGCACATTATTTAGTACATTTTTTCAAAAAAAACGAGCAGTAACTAAATTGAGTCTTTTACAGAAATTTACAGAATCAGTTCCGTAAGATGTGTGGTTAAAAACTGTTCAAATTTGCTAGAGCATACATTTTTGTCAAACATCTGGGAAATTTCCCGTTGGATTTTAACCAGCACTGACAATTTTTCAGCCATTTTTAAAATTATCTAAAGATCTTACTAGTGCCTAAGGAAATGTCACCAAACCAAAGGGAGGGGTGAGGGAAAGGCAGTACAGCATTAAGGTGACCTATGGAGGATTCAAATCAGTGATCTCTCGATTTACAGACAAGCGCTCTAGCCATCTTTTAGGCCTACTCACACGAGGGCGCATGAGCGGGCGCATTCTATTTTCACACTGCCTGCTGCATTATTTCATACAATGCAGTATGCAAGTGTGCGTGTGCGCCCGCTCATGCGTCCGCTCGTGCGCCCGCTCATGCGCCATGGAGCAAAATGCGCCATCGTGTGAATAGGCCTTATTCGTGTGATAAAAAAGCCGTAAGCTTAATAAAAAGTAGAAAATACACAACCGTGCTTTATTGTAACAAGTTACGTCAACTAATGAATGTTAAATAGATTTCATGACGCGCTAAGGAGATACTCTTAGAACTTGCAACGAGGTGTCAAAACTGTTTAAACCAAACATTTTTAAATAAACATGCCAATTGTCACTCTTGATCTCAATTTCTAGTCAACAATGTCAGAATTAATGGAAAAAACTTATGTAGAAAGCATCAGTGTAATACACAGACTATAGATAGCTACAGTCTTCCTGGCAATAAAAAAATGAGTCTGAAATCACGATTCCTGCTGAATTTTGACGTATTCGCAATTTCTTTTGCCAAATTAAGATACAAAATTGTGGGAGTGCGATCACAGAAATAACTGAATATTGCGCATTTACTTTATTATTTCGATGAATGAAGCCAGAACTCAGACAAATTTTGATTCATTCGTAACAGCTTTTAGTTTTAGCTCATTAGATTGTAACTTATAACTTTTATTCATTCATAGGTTATGAAACCTGATGTCGGGAAATGAATGTCAGGAATCAACAAAGTTATTGGATTGGCGAAAATTAATTGTAAACACTAACCTACGGAAAACGTATAAATAACTACAACAAATAACAGTAACAAGTAGGTATATTGATGTAATCGTGCATAACAATGAGAAACTTCAAAAAGTCAGAAACACCAATGGCTGCATAAAAACAGCATATGCTTCTTAATTTTATACAAGATGTGTAGCCTCACATACAAATAAAAATACAGTCTGAGTCCGAATAAGAACAATAAGAACAAACAGAAAAAGTTAATAAGTAGGTTTATCAATGAGAATTTCATTGATATACTGGCGATTAAACTTGTGTGCAACGTTATAGGAATTTCATATTTCCGCATCACACAGAAGTTCTGTAATCCTACACTCGTTTTGCAAATAGAAATTAAGCTTGCGAAAAAAAAGACAATTTTGTTATGTGTTAAAGACTCAATTAAGAGACGTTCGTGTAGCACAATACAGCTACAAGTCGGAAACTAAGGGCAACGGTATTTAAAGTCCTATTTAACAATGAACGTAAGTATGCGAGCTACAGGACAAATATGGACTTAGTTAAAGGATAGCAAATGAACAATAGTAATTTCTGTGGCGGGTAGGACCTCTGTCGTTTGTTCATTTTCTCCTTTTGGGTCATGTGGTTCAGTGATTAACCTTCACTTAATAACTTATATTATGTATGTATGTGTACCTTCCAAGTTGAAAATTGCTGAAAACTTGTTTTCAGTTTAAATGGCTGCAAAAGGAGACGCTTTTAAAGGAAAATATGTAAATTAAGACAGGTACATCTTCGCTGGCCCAACACGTTTACCATGGCTTTTAGCCACTATATATACTACGGTGACAAAAAATGCTTGATGCTTTTTGTCGAAAACTTAGCTTGTTCATTTGGGATTTGTTGCGAAGACTTATCCCAACAACAAACACTGACGCTGCTCTATGGCGTACAAAACATACTTGATGAAGTAATGTTAATGAATATATTTACTTGACTAGGTAACATAATCATGGACAATAATACAGTTTCAATTTTTTGCTCTGGTTGCTTTTGATTTTGACTTGACTTTTGAACTGCTTTTGTTGAGTGCTGATAAAAAATAAACTGATGAAAAAGAAGCCGTCAAAAGGAGGAAAGTGTAAAAGAGAATGACGTCTTGTGCAATTGAGAAAATTGTTTCTTGTTTTTTAAGCTATATTATCGCCGTTAAGAAAATAAGAATTATTGATTGAGAATTTTACCTACAGATAATTAAAAAAACAAATTTTCAAGCGCTTTCATTGCAAATATATATGATTACAAATAAACTAGAAATAGTGAAAAAAGTCAAAAAACAATCGTCAAGCCGAAGATTGACCCCACTGAGCTAACTGTCATTATATTTTCTAGTAAGTAGGCGGGAGGTTAGGCTTCCGACAATATAAATAAGCACATTTTGCTGTCATAAATTTCATCTATCCCACTTTTGTCCCAATCAGGCTGGCCAAGTAACCTCGCAATTTATCTTTAGTCGCCTGATTTAAAGACTGTAATCTTTTAATTCTACAGGTTCATGATCATATCTAAGGTGTACTGGTTTTTAGGTTTATGTGTTCAGTATGCATATGTAAAAAACTACATGCAAAGTTTGTGAAAAAGCTAATCAATCTGCAACCGATCATATGCGAAGACACTAAAGACAACGGCGATACAATTAAGGTGGTAGTTGCGTTTTCGAGGTTTTTATGATTTCTATGTAAACTTTGCGCCACCAGTACTCAAGTTAGAAGCGACGCCTGAGCATAAATTTTTGGGACAGTATTGTAAAGGTCAAAATCCCCAGGCATGTCTCTCACTTTTTTGAAATTTCACCTGTGGACATGTTTAGAGGGTTTTAATTACAAGAAAATATCTTAAATTTTCGGTGCGTTTGGTTTTCAGCTATTTTTTCAGTAAATTGACTAGTTATTAAAAAAGTGGGGGACATGCCTGGGGATTTTAAACATGTTAAAAATCTTACCAACTTTCAGCCCCAACAGATGATCGTATGATTCAGAGCTGTGGGGCAAACTTTTTGTAAAAAATTTTAATATTTTGGAAAGGACCTTTCTTTAGTCGCTTATACTGGAAAGAAAATCACAGGTTAAATTTCAAGGCATGGCATACATTTAGGAAAGATATTGTTCTACCTAATGCAAAAGACCGCTTGTGATTTGAATTTGTAAACGCTGAGCTATGGCTTTTTAAAAAAACACCTAAAAACGCAATTACCCCCTTAAACAGCTGTCGATCGTCGAACATACTAGAGTCGAGCAATCGCAGAGTACTGTATGTAAATAATACTCGCTTCGGAAGTTCGCTCAATTTTCGTCGACCATATGAAAGTCGAGCAAATGAAAGTCGAGCAAATGAAAACTCACCGTTTTGACACAATGCATTAACATGTAAAAATATCAACACGAATTAAATAGTCTTGAATATTGATATATTGCAGTCTTGTTTAACTAATAGAATGACGGTGCAAGTTGTGTATTGCCTTAATTGTATTAATCAAATCGATGAAACTAATACCAAAATAAGCGATCCGTACAACACTAAAGCCTGTTTCAGACGATGGAGAAAACGCGTGGGGCTGAGAGAAAACGCCCCTTGGGCTTAATAGGCTTAGGCTTAGGCTTAATAATGAAGTTATTAGGAAAGTACATCCATAAATACATACGGTGGAACTGTTTCAGCGTTTCCAGCTACAGTTAATCTGTAATAAAGCTGTGACTCAATGGTTACGAGCTCTACACACTTAATGCTTTAAAAGCCGATTAAATTCGTTCGACTTTTCGCGGCGTTTCCTTCTAAAGATTACATATATATTATAATATGCATCGACTAACGATATTCGATACAGCACTCTTTAGCCAGTCAATGGCGTACAAATGGAAACCACCTCTTCTGTGTCGTGGTTAGATAGAGCATGAAGCTTCATTGACCACACGTGAAATTTCACTCAATGGCTTACTGAAGCTCGACTCATACTCGTCCTTATACTTGTCCCTGTCGTTTTGTGCTTAAACTAGGTACATATTCCAAGAAAACTGTCGGGCACTGGCTAAATGCCACAACTTTTCGCATGAACAAAGTTTGGATCAAAACTAGTTCACTTCGCATACAAACAAATAGCCAAAATGAATCAGCTAATTTTTTACGGCAGCTGACTAAACTTTGTCATTGTCCCTGTCCCTGCGTTCTTACGGACAAGTTATGAACCAAGCTTTAATTAGAGATCGGCCGCTAAGCCAAGTGTCCGCCCCGGGCCGGCCCGGGGCCGCAGCCATTTTCACCGGGCCGGCCCCGGGCCGGCCCGGGCCCGGCATCGGCCCGCGGCCCGCGTGGCAGCGGGGCCGTTGCAGTCGGCCTGGGGCCGGTCCGGTCGGCCCGGCTGGCCCGGTCGACCCGGTCGGCCCGGTCGGCCCAGGGCCGGCCCGCTGCCACGCGGCCCCGGGCCGATGGCGGGCCGCGGGCCGCAGTACAGCCGGGCCTGGCCGTGGCCGGGCCGCCTGACTGGGCGTCGTCCCAAGGCCGGCTCGGCCCTGTCGACCCGCGGCCCGCCACCGGCCCCGGCCGATTACTCACAAGGAGTTATGTTACTGTGGCAGGAGGATTGTGTACCGTTAAGGCAGCAGTCTCGTTAGGTCCACAGTTTTAATCAAATTGATTGACAAATCAAAATGATTGATTTAATTGACAACACCTGCGTCCCATTAAGGCAGCAACTGTTTCGTTAGAGCCACAGTGCGTCCCATTAGGTCCACAGTTTTCTTATCGCCACTTTAATTCTATTTCTAATGCATCTCGCTTACATCTCGTTATAAACTTTTAGTTACAATTAAAGTTTCAACATTTTCAACTATCGGCCAATCATTCAGTACTGCAACTTTACCTTTGCAAGTGACTCCTGATAGGCAAGGCGTGGTCGTTTCCCATTGCTCTTGACATCCTGGAGGGTCGTCCGGTGGATCTGGTATGCCTCAGTTGCTCTGGAGGGTGGATCGCAAAAATGGGCATTTCTGGGCAGATCAGGGTTATCAATAAGAAGTCCATTTCGCACGGATATGGTTGGCACACTAAGGCGTTGGGTGTCAGAGTTTTTTAAAGACTGACAATGCCAGCACTTCCAGTAATAAACGGTTGCACGTCTGCTTTTCACGGAAAAAATATATGTGCGCCCAGGATTGAGTTCAGCATTAAAAATTACAGCTTGCCCGCCATACTTAGTGAGGCCCATTTTAGCCTCACCAAAGTTTGCGGCCGCCATTTCGAAAGACATTTTGAAAACTGAACTTTGAAATGTTTATGACATGTAATATGACATGTAATATTAGAGGTCAGAGTTCAAACTTATTTCACTTTGTTTCAAACTCGAAATTTCTATCTTCACTTTCGTCGTTTCAAAACCTTAGTTTAATACTTTTGCTGCCTTAACGCTACAAATGTGGCCTTAACGAAACACCCAAAACTGTGTGGACCTAATGGGACGATTTTAATCTTGACTTAATTTAGTGTGGCCTTAACGGGACACAGCCGGCAGGAGTATGTAAGTTATACGTATCAATTTATATATTACACAGTTTAATTTCAAGAGGAATTTAATTCTCATTAAGCAGCAGTTTTGCCTTTGTTTAAGTATTAATAATAAGTATTAATTTAGGCTAATTATAATCCTTATGACCGTGTAGCCACTAGGGCAAAAAAATTAAACTTCAACTTTAACTAAAATTAAAAAAGTTAGGGGTCATACTTTAACTTTAACTTTAACTACAAAAAAGTTAAAGGTCTTACTTTAACTGTAACTTTACTTAAATTAAAACACCCTTACTTTAACTTTAACATTAAAGTTATTTAAAAAAGTTATATAAAAGTCATTGATTTTGGGCTTACTTTAACTTTAACTTAAATTACCGCCTGACCCTTACTTTAACTGTAACTTTAACTTAACTGAAAGCCTTGGCCTTACTTTAACTTTAAATGTGACTAAAATGGCCTTATGGCCAAAATTTTTGTGGGTTGGGTTCATCAAAACAACACGTGTAAGAAAGGTCAAATGAATTGAATAGAATTGAAGTCAGTTGAATAGAATTTCTTTAATTGTTTCCTATGCATATGTAATGTACGTAACCAATATATCTTATTTCTACCGTAATCCACCTTGATACACCCCTTAATGAACATGTGTCGAGAAAGCGAAGTGTATCTGACGAGAAAGCGAAGTGTATCTGACGAGAAAGCGAAGTGTCGAGAAAGCGAATTACGAGAATGCGCATGTACGCCAAGGAGATAGCCATAATGACGATGCTATATGCATAAGTGGGCTGTGAACTGTTATATTACCTATTCATAACCCGGCAAAACCCTTAAATAAAAACAGCCCCAAGCTCACCCTGATAGGTGACAGCTACCTGTAGAGTATAGACAACGTTGGGTAATAAGGTTTTTCACAAAGTTACCGGTTGATCAACCATACGACTAAACGTCCACATAAGTTCACCCTAGTTACCGTGATTTTAAACACTAAAATATTAAAATGCACGGTGAATTATTTAAAAAGAAGCATAAAGCAATTACCTGCTTGAACAATGTCTAAGAAGATTCGACAAAGAACAATCAACAACCTACACAGCATTACTATAGAAGAAGAGTGAGACAATCTCCTGTCTGCCACAGATAAAGTGCGAGCAAATGCGCACGTTGGACTTTATTATTTTTTTAAAGATTTTTAAAATATCTAAGAAACTTTTCTCAAGCCCATAACAGATTTTTAAAATATCTAAGAAACTTTTCTCAATCCTATAAAAGTTCATCAAATAACTTAACTGAAACTTCACCAAAATATTCATACGGCCGCTTGCACCAACCTTAGGCATTCTTGCTAATCTCGAGTGCTGTTCACCATTTTACAATTTTCAAAAATTATATCCAATGTTTCGTAATTAGTCAATGTGGGTGGACCCATTATCGAGGAAACAGTGAAAACAAATCTAATGAATACATCTTCAGGGTTAAAAGAGGTCAGCTATTCTTGAGCTATTCTATTTTGGTGCAAGCTAGTGATGAAATATTTGCAAATCTTACGTAATATGTTTACCGTTGGGTCTCATAAGACCCAAAATAATTGCCTCTCCAAAGCCAGACCGTCTCATTTTATAAAACGTCTCATTTTATAAAATATCGTCTCATTTTTATCAAATATTAATTCCTTAATTACCTTCGTGTCCGCTCTAGCCCAATAGAGTTCATAGTTTAGAGTCCAGAGTGTAAGTTGTCATAAATGGGGGTGGCAGTATTTTAAATTTACATTTTTAATTACGACATTATAAAATAATATACCTATACATAAGTCAAATGCACGAGAATTTGTTTCAGTTGTTGAATCATTTAATTATTTATGTGGTAGGATTTTTATTAAGGTTACGTTTGTGATGCCCCCTTGGCCACAAAAACTAGAAATATTGATGTAGGTGTGGGTGTCTGGGCAGGGGGGAAATTGTACCCAGATTTGTACCCAGTACGAAAAATACAAGAAAAGTGTAAGTATATACACTACTTTACTGGTATAAATAAATCAGTATTAAAATCAGCATAGATCTACAGTAACTGTAGGTACTGAAGGTCACTAGGGTTTATTAAAAACATTAAGGTTCATTGTTTGCCTCTGTTGTTATTAACACTAATTTTGGTTACCTTGCACGCAAAGGGTATGCCGCCGTTTTATAAAATGAGACGGCATTTTATAAAATGAGACAGCTCCATAATCAGACAAAATTTTGGCCGCGGATTAAGATTTTATAAAATGAGACAGCTCCATAATCAGACAAAATTTTGGCCGCGGATTAAGATTTTATAAAATGAGACGTTTTATAAAATGAGACCCAATCATGTTTACAATCTAGCAATATAAGCTAATAATAAGTTATCTCTTAACTCTCTCTTACCGAATACAATACATAAATTCTACACACTTATTGGCTGAAAACTCAAACATAGGTACATAGCAAGAAGTTTCCAATTCGTTACAACTGGTAAGTGGTCACGAGCTTTCGTTAATAAAAAAAGGGTTAACAAAAAAACCAAGGTTTGTCTTAAAAGACGAAGCTTGTGTCAACAAGCACGTTTTGCGGGTAAAGTTAAACTTTTTAGATAGACTGCGTTGCGAGTTGCTTGTAGTGCTGAGGATATTCTTCGAATATAAAACGCGGCACTTAAAAATTTTCGAAGCGAGCATGTTTAAAAAACTTGCCAAGTACTATCAGTGTTAAACTTTAGCCAACAGTGTCACCAGTAATAACCAAAAATGTGTCCATCAGAAAAGATTTATGGAAGGTCAGTTTTGCTTAAATCTTGATTTACATAAGAGATGCAACGTGATCAACGTGAAAAGTTCAAGTTCGAAATTGATCATTGTATTGCAAAAGCGTACATAATATATACCATTTTTTATGAGTTACAGCTCACATTTTACAGTCGCTAAACAACGCACACGCTCATCAGTGTGCTAGTCAGCTGATGTACGCTAGGCATGCTCAGCTGTTGTTTTGTAGCGAACGGCGTCCATACTCCATAGATGGACTCCGTCACCGCCACTGGGCAACATTGCCATGTCCTCTGGACTAGTTCAAAATTTCTTACTTCCGACGCACTAATGAACATTCCATGAAACATAGCCGCGACAGGTTTTGTTAAATGTTTTATGCAAGCAAAAGTTGTTAGCACTGAACAGACGTAAATGAGAGCACTGAGCAGGCAATTACTCGTACGTATAGGTATACACACACGATCTAGACACACACGCTCACACAAACAGTGTTAATTGCTGACCTAGCAGCAGTTTAACACTAGAATAGGTACATTTGTGTGCTCTTGACGCACACGTTTGCAGTATAGTATATACGCGGCGGCTGAGGCCGCCGCGTAAAAAGCTGCACTATGGAATATATACCTATGTATGTAATATTTATATTATTGACAACAAATCAATAATAGGACTAATAGGACTAATACAGCAAGACTCAAAATATGTACTCTTGCTGACAGTCAGTAGACTCCAATGTAATGTAGGAACTGTACAGTTTTGAACAGGACTCAGCGACTGGGATTCATATTTTAGCCTGCGTATGTACGTCCTCTTCTGTTTCGACCGATAACCGGTAACCAGTTTGTGTACTAATTGTGCATCAATTTACAAACACAAGAGTAACCATGACACACATTTTTTTATTTAATTCATAATTTTGTTTTATTACGTCACATTATGTACAATCAGTCCATTATGCAAAGCTGATCAACAATCAAAACATAAAACGATATCGTTTTTCTATCTGCTTAGCAAATACTCTTGAACTTATATCAATGTCGTTTAATTTTGTACTCTCGCACTCATTCAAAAAATGAACAGTAACTTTTTAGGGGTGCGCTTTTAAAGTTTTCTAGGAGGGGATTTTCTGATAAAATATGTAAAAGTCTGGCATCTTTTTACTGTATTATAAGGTTAGAATATAAATTTTTACCATTCCTTATTAGATACCCCGTTGACACAAAAAGAGGGGTTGTTTTCAACAAAAATAGTCCCCTCCTAAACACACCTTCTCTCTGCGTGCCCTTATATACAATCTTATTAAGAGTTAACAAAGAAAAATAATAAAAACTCAGCACATCCTGCGCTCTACTGATGATTCAAAGCCTGACAATAGGAACGAACTTTACAATACCGATATTAACCATATATTTACAGTCTGTACAGTGCATGGGCAATTTTATAAAGTATATTTACCTCAAAATTACAGTATGAGGGGGCGACGCTTTTCTTCTTCAGTTATGAGTTGTGACTAATAGTAAGATTAACAAAATTGGAATATATTCACAGTACAATTAAAAACGTTATAACAATAAAAATTAACAAACAGAAAAATACATATATAAGTCTAAATATTTAAATAAAGAATTTGCTTAGAGGACAATTTTTTTCTTTGAAGACCACAATATGGTGATTGTACATTCAGAAAAAGCGTCTAGCCTGTAGTTTTCACTAAAAAGGGTTCTCCTGATAAAAAATAATGTATTTTTCATTACAATACAGCAAATTTAACCCCCAAACTTGTTTATTTACAAACATTTCTCCCCACTCCCTAAACCTTGAAGGTTGAAGCCATTTCTTGTTCTAAAGACAACTCTCTCTACTGTGCTTGGTTGCTTGCAAAGCAGTTTTTTGTCCAATAGCTAAACAATACTTATATAGGTTATCGGCGAAGGTTTAGTACATGAAACAGCTTTTTTTTAAATCCGTAGGACAAATTTTTGTTTTTGTTAACAAGATTTTTTCGTTAACGGTATAGTTCTTGAGTGAACCTGTTTTTTGTCTGAGCATGGACAAGAAAAGAAAGATGTGGTACTGAAAATGAACATCCGTAGACGACATGAACTTAAACCCAGTAAGCTGCCAGTATCCGCTAAAAGGGGTAAAGGGCCTTTTCATGAATTAATATTAATTGGATTAGATTAAGTAGATTCGCGTACATAAGTAGCTCAACCATAAGGTTGACCATACATGTAACAGTACCAAATTTTGGGTACCCCTCCCCCCCTTGGTGGGACTCCCCCTCCCCTGCGTCAACTCATTTTTGACTCCCCTCCCTCCCCAAAATGACGCAATTTTTACCGGTTGACGACAATTTATGAAACTTTGTAGAACGACTAAACCCTATCATGTGCATTTACTTGCAAAATTTTATTAAATTAATTTGTGAAGTTAATCTAGTAAATCTAATCCAGTTGATATTAGTTTATTAAAAGGAGGTAAGACATACAGGTCTATAAATGTTTATCCAAAATCAGAAACTGTATATATGTACTTATTGATATTATGTAAGTCCTTTTTAGTCGCATAGTATTTAGAAGAAAGTTCATATAACGCTTTCTATTCATAAGAATTCTGTCTAGGTATATATATGTAGAAGCTGTAATCGAGTCAGAAGTCAAATCCGTCAAATTCACTTTCGGCTTCTACATTTTGAATCCCAGCATGGAATAACGTTCTGAGTGCGAAATACTACCTGGAACGCGCAGACACTGCGATTAACTATAAATACCGTATGCAGTAAAGCTACAAATAGTGATTTTTTCAGAGTAACGGAGACCTTTACAGCTTTCGTAAAGGCTGCAAAATTTTCCTGCCACTACAGTTTAGTACAAAATGTGTGCACTAGCTAGCTTTCGGCTTAGAAACAAGAAATTGTGCAATCATAGTTATTATATATGTACATATGTATACATTCTCCCATTTTAGGAGCTTTAGTTTTCGTGACTACAAAATTATGTGACTTGTCTTTCTGCGCTGAAAGTTAAATTCCGAATTTTTCTCAACACATTTATACAAAATGGTTCCACTTTGCAACAGTACACTATTCCGATAAAAGGTAAGCAATATTAATCATTACAACCAGTAGCTAATTAACCATTACAACATTATCAAATATTATTATTTTTAATTTTCAACGTGGCACTCCCCTGTCACTTATATAATTACAGTGACGCGATCTAGCTAACGTTTTGCACCAGCGTTTACAGTAGACATGAAAACAGTACATCATTATGGTTTACACATAACTTCCACAAACAAGAGCATGACAGTGAGGTTTGACGTACAGTTATATACAGTCGGCCTGTAGAGTCCACTACACTCGTATCAGGAGCATATTATCCCGTTTTTAATTTAATTGAAAGTTTCAACAGCTGACACTTTATCACGATGAAGGTACGTTAACTCAGTTTTGTCATGTGGTGTTGCATAAACTAGCTAAAAAAGTTGACTATGAATTCTAACTAAAAAATCTTACATTTACTCAAGAATTGCTTCCATATTCAAATTAAAGCTTAAGGGGGCGCTCCGGGAATCAGGGGTTACATCGAAAATTTGCAAAAAAGTTGGCAAATGTCAACCATTACTATACATATATGCAGTATGGCACAAAAGAACACTGGAGGCAAAATTTCAAATCACGTGATCATGTCACGTGACTCCCAGAGCACCAAACGTGAGTGAATTTTCGGCAAACGATAACTCTGGTTATACTTTGCGTATAGTCACACTTTATATACCAAAATGTAGCTTATGTGCTTTTCTAGTTGAACATTATTTTTGTTTTCAACATTTATGTCGGGTTTGGATGAAAAATGTCATCATGTGTTTTCGAAGTCGAACTCTGAGCAGTAAAATTCATATTAAAAAAATTCTAAGCTTTATTTTAAAAAACTAAAAAATTGTTCAACTGCGCAGAGCCTAAGGCTATAATTGTGCAAAATTTTGTAGAAAAATATCCCACCAGCATTTTATAATCGAATGCCGAAAAATTGGTTTTGTATTCACACAGCCTATATTTGGGGCAGCTGCTTCTGAAAATGGTTTCTTGTGCGATTTTTTTGCACAGAACGCAATAAAATTGTTTTAATTTTTCATTACGACTAACAAAGGTGACGTATCGTCTGTTTGGAAAACCTCAAAAAGCGTTGATGCACTGGCTTACTTGCTGAATTTGTGTAAAAGTCGAATAAAATCAGTAAATTGTGAAATTTTTTCCAAATTTTTTGCTATGGAGATATACACGTCAAAACATCAGAAATAGTATTTTGGGCAACTTTCCTTCAAGAATGATAGGTCATTTTGGCTGTTTTTAAAAAATACGGCACAAATCCTTGATTCCCGGAGCGCCCCCTTAATAGGTGATATGTGCGTACATTTTTATTTTTGAAGCACAGAATCCTTCAATTCGCACGCATTCATTAGGAACGAAACTTAATTTTAAATTTCCGAAGTAGAGTAAATACATTATGAAGCAGTTTCTAAGCATCGTGGACAAAGTCCATAACCGCGGTCACGTAAGTGCGTTCTCAGCGTGCTAAGTGCTTTCACTAATTTATTTCCATTCTTCATTTCTCTTTATTGAGACAGAAGTAAAGTCTGACCAGAAACTGCTGAACCCCAAGATAAAACAGATGGTGTGATTTTTGTGACTACTCGCTGTATATACTCTTGATGCTTGCAATTGGTTCTTTTCGCAATGAAATCGAGTGTTGGTTTTTGTCTAAGGATCCTGTATTTATTGGTCAGACTTTAGTACAAATGACATATGTATATATGCCAGATTATTAATATTTTTCTGAAATCTGATAACAATTTGTTTCGTTTTATAGCTGAAATCGTTTTCAAGTCAAATTCATGATGGTAGAAAATACACTTTTCACAAGAATGTTACATTCGAGAAGAATGTTACAGACTCAGTCTTAGCTTACATAACCTGCTCTAAAATTAAAAAAATCCATATAAACAAAATTCACAAATAAACCACTAGGCACTTGGTTATTTAAATTCTTTAAATTCGGGAGTAGCGTTAGCGATAACGTGCTTTCTAAAAATTGTTTTGAACTCAGTTATATATATATATAATATATATATAATATATATATTATATATATATATATATATATATATATATATATATATATATATTGTTGTTGTTGTTGTGACTGTTGCTCAAACATGCGCGTTTGTCATTTCATTACACTTCTCACAAGTTGTAGTGTTCAAAGTGATGATGGATTAGAGAGGAAATTTTTCAAAATTTTACAATGCGTCAAATTGTCAAAAACTTCAAATTTTGCAAACTTTCTACGGATATATATACTGCACTGACTGTAACAACGTGCCGACTGTTCACAAGATTAGCGAAAGTGAGTACTACAGGAAAAAATATATATTGTCATACAGTTACAATAAGTGCCTTCTGATGCTACTTTAAAATTTCTATCCCCTCACGCCTTTTGTTTGCTATATTATTGTTATTGTTGTTGCTAGGAAAAAATTGGCAATAAAATAATTTTGACACGACCTTCGGAAGGTTTTTTCGCACCCTCTGGCATGTATTTATTGTAATTCCACTAAATTTTCCCACTTTATGGGTTTATTTCACTCAGAGTGTTTAAACATGATTAAACATTTTCATTTCTTTCACGTTAAACGTCTTTTTTCGAGCCATGAACAACGTTACATAAAATTTCGATAAAACTTTAATTTTAACTAAAATTTGAGTAAAAAACTAAAACTTAGCACAGCTGAAAAGTGCTAAAAAGTGCTAAAAAGCCTCGACACAGTGCTCAAAAGCAATGCAACACTGGCAAATATAAGTACATATATACATGACAGTGACTAAATTATACCCTTTTACTTTTTAGTAGTGTAGTATTTTTACGCGGCCCCCTCAAGGGCCGCGTTATATGCTATATTCAGAATCTCAGGTTTCTATGTTATTTCTGGTAGGTCGAATTTCCAGTGTTGAATAACAATGGAAGAGCAGGTAGGTCGATATTGCACTCCAGTTCCGCATGACAGATGATGCCACTGAGAATAGCGAAGGGAGACAAAAGCAACAAACTGAGTGGAATCGAACCACCACCCCGTCGTTTCTCAGTCGGACGCTCTACCGTCTGAGCTAACCGGACTGACAGTTGAGAAATTTCTAAAGGCAATACAAATAATGGAACACCGGAAGTAATCATCAAGGTGTGCGATATGTCATTTAAAATTTAAAATTAGCTGTAAGACTGATATATCAAAGTTTCAATTAGTGATTTGTGGCTCCAACATATACCTTACAACATTCACGATTTGGTGTAAGAACTTTGGTTACTTATGTATTTGCCAATCAGTGCTGCTTAAAAACGTACATTAGTCACAGTTAACAACGTATGTTCATGGCCTCATTGTGTAGTGGTTAGCGCTCTGGACTTTGAATCCAGTAATCCTAGTTCAAATCTCGGTGAGGTCTTATTTTTTTCATTACTTAATTAGGATATTTTGATTGTTTTATTAATTTTTGATGTTTTACCAGTCTACTCAACAGAGAATGTGTGGGGGAATTGGAATTTATAAGTTATTTTATTTTATCTGCAATTAATAGGCCGCGTTTAATATTTCCTCTGGAATATTGACAGTTGACACTCACGCATTAGGTCTCACAATGTAACCGCTTCTCACTCAGCAGAAGAACTTGTTAATCGTTAATTTACATGTCCGTTCTAGAACGGGTTGTCTTTTCGTAGGTACAAAAAGTAAACACAGCTGAAAAACTTTTTTCCCAGTTAGGTGAAAAGAAAATGAATCTACTCACAGAGGGATCCAGTTTCCCTAGGCTAATATTTTGGTTCAGGCTTCTGTCATTTGTACTTTATAGAGCCAATTTCATTATTAAAACATCTGATCAAAAAGTCTTTTTTATCTCTCGGCCAGGGGTTGACGCGGGTCGAAATTTTCGACCCGCGACCCAACCCAACCTGCGGCTCAACACTCGTGGGTAACCCGCGACCCAACCCGCGCCGTAAAACCCGACCCGCGACCCACTTTGACCCACCACTCTATAACCATAACGTACATTATACACTACATCAAGAGTACATAATAGCGTCCACTCCATATAGAAGAAGAGTGAGACACTCTCCAGGCACAGGCACAGGCACAGGCCTCTTCTAGCACAGGCAGATGCGCTGGTCGTTTTCAGGCTGCATGTTGACATTCTGTGCAACATGTAGCTGGCCAATCAGCGCGTAGATTCTCTGCGTAACACACTTTAGTATATAATCGCTTATGCGTTGATAAGCATTAAAATAGGGTTAAAAGCTTAATAACTCATTCTTAATTCATTGTATGCTTGCAAAAACATTAAAAAATGTTTGCAAATACCTTTAGGGATATTTTGGTACCTAAACTTTCAGCGAAATTGATTGAGAAACTTTTGAGATGCAAACTTTTCTCAATTTCTTAAAAGTTTGTCAATCAATTTCGCTGAAAGTTTGCCAAAAAATCCCCAAAGGTATTTGCAAACCTTTTCTAATGTTTTAGCAAGCAGACTATAAATGAATAATGACTTATTAACCTTTTATCCCTATCCCGTTTTATGATTGGACACGTGCACAGGCGTCTGGCCAATCAGAGAATAGGAGCTCGATTCTGATTGGCCAGTCACATGTTGCACAGAATGTCAACATGTAGCCTGAAAACGACCAGCGCATCTGCCTGTTCTTGAACACAAGCTGGAAGGAGAGTGTCTCACTCTTCTTCTATATAGAGTGAGACGCTATTATGTACTCTTGACTACATGTCCACTTTTTTAGTCACTTGTTTAAACTCACTGTTGCGGGGTCTGAGGGCCTCAGCCCCCAAAATCCAGTTATTTTTACACTTATTGGCGAAGTGGCTTACATAACAAAATGTAAATTTGGTCATTTAAATTAAATGTACTGTTGCGGGGGTCTAGGCGGCAGCCCCCAGAAAAAATCGAGGTTTTTTCAATTTTTGGACAAATTTGGTCAACTAGAGACGTAATAAAAAAAATTTTCCGACAGGTAAATTAAGAACAATAGATGGGAACTTCATATCAGACAGTCACAAGTAAATACAGCATAATGTACTCAAATAGAGATGCATATATGGGCTTTCATGAAAGTTAATACCAAAGAATAGTAAGCCACAGAGTTTGCAGGGGTCTGGGAGCGGCAGCCCCCAGGAAAAAAAATTTAGAATTTTTTGATTTTTAGGCCAAATGTTGTCAATTCTAGACGTATCAGAAATTTTTTTGGCCGGGCTATAAAAACCAAAGGGGGACTCTTGTCGACAATTTCTTCAGGTTCCAATTTTCGCGGGTCGACCCACGGCTAAAATTTTCCGACCCAACCCAACCCAACCCGCGGGTACCCACGACCCGCGTCCACCCCTGCTCTCGGTCTCCACCTAGGCATGAATTTAGATTATTAACAGTGGAAAATATTGATTTTTTAAGTAGACAATAGCCAAATCTATTATCTATTTCATGTAATCATGTTATCTGTCTAGGTGAACGAATTGAATCCAAAAAAATGGACTTGTCAAAGCTGAAACACAAACTAATTTAATTAATTTCAATCCAGTCAAGAGAGGTGTTCTGTTACATACTTGCATGATGAAGTTTAAAAACAAGCTAATTGTAAAGTTTGAGTATATACATATTTATGCAGCTGGCCAGTACCCAACAGAAATTGACCTTTTAGGACATAAAAAGTATATGTAATTGTTTTAGGTTCCCCTGAAGCCGCCACATTTGAGCCATGCAGAAATTCGTGGTTACCAACGGGCGCAATGGACTGAACGGCAAATCGCAGAGTAGCGCGGACATTCGAAAGTCTCAAACTGCTCCTGAATCGCTCACCGAAACCAAGACTGATTCCAAATCGTCCTCGAGACGAAACTCAAACACACGGCAAACTGATTCCGACAAGAATTTATATACCAAACGAAGGCATAACTCGGAGGGAACAAAGCTCAAGCCTAGACGAGGGACTACGGCCAGAAGCTCTCTGCGACAGAACGCTGCTGTTTTCACCACCAAATCGACCGCGCCGGAGTTACACTTCAACCTGGACGAATATTTGTCGACCAAATACGAGCTGGTGAACGCTCACAGTTATCCAACCGTAGCGGCCGCCTCAATTTCTACTTTACCGACGGCCAGCCGTCAAAAATTTCTACAATCAGTGGAGTCAGAGAACCCTAGTGCGTCGAATCAGCAAATTATGACAATCGACGAAACAATAACACCGTCTAGAATCGATTCGCCAAAAGGGTTATTATTGTCGACAAAAAATGATAGCAGCACTCTACCAAGAACCAACATAAAACATTCGAAAGCAATCAGAACTAATTCAAACGAAGAAACTCCTGATTCAGCTTTGAGCTCACGAATTTTTCAAGGCGAAGAAGGATTATCGGTACACAAGCTAATTAGCGATTTAAACGAAATGTGTCGAAAACATGCGGCGACCAGTCGAATTAAGGCCGAAAATCCTAATGTTGCGCCAAATACAAGAGAAAGACGCAATTCAACGGCTGCTGCGCACGCAGCTGCGTCAAAAACCACCACCGCTCTGGTCCTGAAGCAATCAAAATTTCCCACTGCATCGTCCTCGGCGAACGAGCAGTCACATTATAACGAACTGTCCCCTCAAGGACGGCATTTACAGACGACTTCTGACACTGACGTCGAATCTACCAAAGAAGTGCAAGCCAAAGGACTTGTCAGCAATTCTCCCTTTTTATGCACCGCCCCTAGCAATAAATCCAACAGTCGACCTAAGACTGCAAATATGGCCGCACGTCGCTTTCGCTCAAAAAAGGATCCCCAGGAAGAGTTTAATCAAGTCCTATCCAGAATAACCCAGAAACGACTCAATCACGATGACGGTTAGTAGATTGGACACCTAGATATAGTATTAGTATGTATACTAACAGTCGGACACAAATTAAGTGATATACATAATAAACATAGTGCGTCAGTTTTCGGTTATTTCTCAAGATGCTCATTGTCACTGATGTGCAGCTGAGAAAATCGAGGCGAGGGAAGGGGAGCTGTCGACCGAAAGGGGGGGGGGCAGCGGGGTCAGGTGTAGGGGTGACCGGGGTCAGCATATATACATGTATGAGGGGGGACCCCACGCGAAATGGATGGGCCGGAGATGTCAGGTAAATTTGGGCGAAATCAAGGGGAAATTGTCATTTTATTGCAAAAACTTTTCAAAATTTGCAAAAAATTTTAGTGAATTTTTGGTCGATCAGGGAGGAACGGTCCCCATTTGGCATGAGCGGCCCCTAAAATTTGACCCCGTTCCCTACATGTATGGATGGAGGCCAGCTGGCCAGTTGGGCGGGGGGAACAATTGTTCGCAATCCCCCCACGCCCACGAATGGTCGTGAAACTTCTAAAAGCATGCGTATTTAAATTTCGCACTGTCTTTGTGTCAGCGTAAGCTAATACCCAACTTTTGAGCGAAGGCTAGTAGTCGATGATATTGATGATAAGATTCTCTACGTAGCTTTCCTTCCTGCCTGGCACATCACAAACATACAAAAGCCAAATTTTAAAATTAAGCCTGATCCTAAGCCTAAAACTAAGCCTATTTTCAAGCCTAAGCCTGAGCCTAAATTTAGTCAAAAGAAGAAGCCTAGGCTTAGACTAGCATTTTCGGTTATAATTTTTATATCATGTGCGAGGCAGGAAAGAGACGAACAAAAATTGGCTTGGTCAAAAGGGGACCAAAATCCCTTACATAAAGTTAACATATGCTTGTCTGTTCAGCTTGCCACGTTACGACAAAATCGTCCCCCAGTCTCTAGTGTATCTTCCATCCTAATTACTGACTGTGGAGTTTTTCGAGTGACGGCTAAACGAACTAATGACTGTAAATTATGAGTTTCTTTTATTAACGACCGGGCGGCGCTGTGCCATCAGATCGAATTAAAGAGGAACTTGTTTGGTCAACTATAATAAAATGTGGTAGGCTATCAGGAGCTGTGTCGTTCACGCCCATTTATTGATTTATCTATCAATGTAGGTAGCCAAATAGAAGTGAGTCCGCGACGATTGATAAAAATGTATCCTTTTCAGATGAAAATTTCAACCGAGAAAACGTTGCCACGAATGGAGTACTGAGAAACGGGACTGCGAAAGACGAAACCATAGTGCGGCAAAACTCATCGTTGCTACGAACCACAACGGAATTTCCGAAACCTCGCCTGATTTGGGAGCAGAGTGTCCAAGAATCGACTAAATCGAGACTGCCCCGAGAATTCAATGCGCCCAAATCTCGACCCGAAACTTCGTCTCATTCTCGACCTTACAGTCCACCTTATGGTCGAAATTATTCGCGTCATGACCCAACTAGCAGTCCCAGAGTGATCCAGAGTGTATCACCAGTGATTTCTCCCAGAATCGAGAGAAATAGTCGACCCTCCACCTCCCCTATTGCAAACCTGCGTACAGAAAAAGACACCTCAAAACAAGCGACCTCACCTCAGCAGCTAAAACTGCCGAATAAATCGAAAAAACGAGACGCCAGAAGACAGCCTCACTCGCCCCCACCTGCCGTGACTGTGAACGTAAACGGCCCCTCCCAAGACGATCTGCAGACTTTATATTCTCAACCCTCCCGATCGCCTAGTAGCCCAGCCCCCTCCCTGAGTCCATGCTTCAGTCAAAATACTCCCCTGCCCCCGGCTACTTTGGAAATCCAGGAAACCCCGCGCCCCGCTAGCCGGCACGATTTCTGCGTACAAACTGAACCAAAGACTGCAGTAGTCACGAAAACAAGTGATAAATCAGCTAATACGGAGTCTCCCAAAAGGACTTCACCCAAACAAGAAGTGACTGGTAAACCTAGTCAGAAATCGACTACAACTGAGCCTACTCATTCGATTGGGAACGGAAAACTAGACGATACAGATTTAGAATCGATGTATGAAGCGCTCGGAAACGGAAAATCGAAATCTGAATCCAAAGCCCCTAAAAGTCAGTCCAAGCTTGAAACCGTTACCGACGAACCCTCAAAGGATTTTGCCAAAAATGGCAACATTAAGCCATTTTTGGGTCCTAAATCTCGCTTCGGATCCAGGAGCAATCACATGCTTCCAAGCGAAGCAACCAACCGCTCCTGCATCCGGAGCGAGTATAAAGTGCCGTTCTACCTGGTGATAGCGCTTCTTGTCATGTTCATGCTCTGGGCTGCTGTATTCTTTCCCCTTGTGTACGTCAAGTAGGAACTATTCATAATGTTAATTATAGTCTCCTGTACAATTGTAAGTCTGCGAACTGTATAATACTTTAGTACGTGTCAGTGTAAAGAAAACCTGTAGCTGAGAACAAATACGACAATACCGTTTTTGTAAAAAAGTGTATAATTATACTAATTGTGAAAGGTTGTTATTTAAAAGTGAAAACAAAATAGTAAACAGCGAGACAGTTTTTGGTGAGGAACAACTATTATATACAGTGGTAATGGACAAGACAAACAAACAAACAAACACAGACATGATTAATAATGTACAATAGAATACAATAGAAATAGAAAAAATGCCAAAAGTGTAAAAATATTCAAAATTCATCAGCGTGTTCTTGACATAATTTTAAAGAATACACCGCGATCGCAAGCAGACAAAGGCTTGAACTCCAGAAAGGGGAGCAACGAAAAAATTTTTTGACATTGCTGGGATAATTTCTTCAAGCTTTATTTGGGTTCGATAATAAAACTTACAGGTTGGCCTATGAACAAATTTTCACTATAATAAATAAAATTTGGAATGGGTGGGTTTCTTTACTAAATCTTCTACCAACGCCCGGTTCATGCTTGTGTTCAAACACTTACAGAAAAATACCTGGTCAGAGGACAGAGATGAACCAAGTTTTTTTGCATAAAAAATGCCATCATCAAGTCCAGTTTGCAGGCCAAAAAAGTAAACAATAGTCCTTGTCCCTCGAGGCCGAGCATAAACCGGGCTAAGACAAAACTAAAACTAAAACAGGAGACCTAATGGGAATGGTTGGAATTCACAAACAATGTTCAGCTTTAGACGCAGTCTAAAAAGTTCTTTTCAAATGAAATAGAACATAATCGTATGAAACATTCTATACGTATATATTTCATACGATCACGTGTTCGCCTTAGTCGGAGTCTAGGTTGAACAAGCTTTGTGAATCCCACGTTCCCACCCAATGAGTAAGGAGGGCCACGGATATCGATCCAAGTACCTTCGGAGTATCTTGCAGTCATTCTACTAGGGCAAAAAAGTTAAACTTTAACTTTAACTGAAATAAAAAAAGTTAGGGGTATTACTTTAACTTTAACTCCAAAAAAAGTTGGAGGTCTTACTTTAACTGTAACTTTAACTTAAATTAAAACAACCTTGCTTTAACTTTCAAATTGAAGTTTTTTCAAAAAAGTTATATAAAAGTCATTGATTTTTAGCTTACTTTAACTTTAACTTGAATTGCGCCTGAGCCTTACTTTAACTGTAACTTTAACTTAAATTGAAGCAATGACCTTTACTTTAACTAACTTTAACTTAAATGAAAATGGTTTAACTTTTTTGCCCTACATTCTACCAATCAGCCACTCAGTCATCTTCCTCGTCCGCTGGGTCATCTTGGAATGACAATAGTCTAGAGGCCGTTTTTGCAGTCACTGGGGACTCTTCCGATGGCTTTGTTTTCTTTGAGCTCGTTTCGATTTCGTCTGATTTCTTGTCTGATTGAGAATTCTCTGCGGTCCCCTCTGCTGCCCGTTTGACCGGTTTCTTGAAGGTTATCTGACCGAGTTCAATCTTTTTGCCTGAAACAAAACGGAATCCTTTTGTTTTGTTTGTTTGTTGTTTCTACAATGCAACTACAATGAAAAGAATATGAAATACCGACCCAAAAAATAAAAAATGTTGACTATCCCTACTTTATATAGCTGAGCTAGAGGCCATTCTGGGACTGGTAAAACTAGAACCCACCCACGCATCCAGTCACCCAACCCGCCTCACGAATCATTATTTTATTAATCATTATATCTCAAAAAGCAAATTTACCAGAAATTGAGAAAAACTATGTAAATATTTTATCCATATCACATTATGTTAAAATCTTGCTGTATACCTGAATGTTCACTTCACAACATCGACAATATAATTTATTAATTTCACTGATATAACCGTGCAATAATAATATCTGATTCGTACGATCTTCATCTTCCTGTAATTTTCTGGCATGTTCGCTGACTTCGTCCGCAGTCAAATCACCCTCATTCAGTACCACAATCTGTGGCTTACTGCTCTCGTCCTCAGGAGGCTCGGATACACCTGCTCCGTCCTCATCGTCACTCTGAGCTAGCTGAAACATACAATCAATAAATATACGCGAAGAATGGAGCTTGTCGTACGCTGACGAACAGGGAACTTTTTTTGTACAGTACTGTACGCACAACAAGAGGGGTGCGAAAGTGAAATAGCCTTAAAATTCTGTCTTCCAGCTGCCAACCCAAAACTGGTGCTCCAGCAATTAGCACAGTACGTTGCAAAAATGTAGAATTTTTTACGCGGCCCCTGGGGCCGCGTATATACTATATTCAGATTCTCCTTCTCCTATGTTATTTCGGGTAGGTCAATTTTCTACTGATAATTAACACTAGAAAGGCAGGTACCTCCGGTATACTCTCTACTTATGCATTTACCTACATAACGTGAGAGTTGGCTTTTCAGCCATCAGTCATGACACAGCTCTCGCATCGAACTGCAAAACTGAAATCGCCGGAGTGGGATCGAACCACTAACATTCGGATTCTGAATGTATAACTCAACCAACTGAGTCAACTTAAGGTCACTTATAAACAACAAAAATTTGTCATGGAGCTAATCAGCAGAACAATTATATTAGCAAAACGACTCTATTTAATGTTATCTTGAATGCTTTATCAAATTGCATTGAATAAATTTTCACTAATCAAATCTTAGATTATGCATGTGATGATGTGAAGCTGCAGCTCTGTCGCACACAAAGAAGTTGTGTACATTAGTTAAGTTATGACTCTTTCTATAAGGTAGGTTCTCATTAGTGCAACGGTTAGCACTCTGAACTTCTAATCCAGTTATTCGAGTTCGAATCTCGATGAGACTTAACATTTTTTAAACTTTTTTAAAAATGTTTTGAAATTTTAACCTGTTTTGAATTCGAACCTGTTTTGAATATTGAATTTTTGAATGAAAACCTGTTTAAAATTCGGGTGTTGGCAAAATCCAGCCTCAGCCTCGGCCCCAGTCCCAAGCGGGTAAAACCCAGCCCCAAATGTAACAGTAGGTAAAACCAGCCCCATGTTTGGCAAAACCCAGCCCCAGCCCCAACTGAGTAAAATCCAGCCCCAGACCCAAATTGGTTAAATCCAGCCCCAGCCCCAACTGGGTAAAACTCAGCCCCAACCCCAAACGGGTAAAATCCAGCTCCAGCCCCAATTGGGAAATTTCCGGCCCCCGCGCACAGCCCTAGTCTCGACCCTCAGTTGACGACATCTATCACTGCGATCAAATAGGCAAACCTACAGTACTCTGCAAAAAAAGTTCAGTGCGACAAAAGGACAAGCTGTGAGAATTTATACGGGGTTGGGTGCTGGATTTTACCCATTTGAGGCTGGGGCTGGATTTTACACAGTTGAGGCTGGGGCTGGATTTTTACCCATTTGGGGCTGGGGCTTGATTTTTACCCACTTGGGGCTGGGGCCGGATTTTACCCTGTTGGGGCTGAGGCTGGGTTTTACCCAGTTGGGGCTGGGGCTGGATTTTACCCAGTTGGGGCCGGGGCTGGACTTTACCCAGACCCTAAAATTCACCAATTTTTGCTGTTTGAGGGGCTTTTAGGCAAATGAACAGTAATGTGTAAAAAATGATTTTATCCACAGATGATGGCTGCTATCCACAGATAATGGCTGCTATCCACAGATAATGGCCGCGTTTAATATTTCCTCTGGAATATTGACACTCAATTGACCACTTCTCACTCAGCAGAAGAGCTTGTTCTAAACATGCGCAGTCAAAAATACAAAAATACGTATTATTTACGAGGTACCGATTTTCGTAAAAACTCTGCTCTCACGGACCGAAAATGGGAGTAACTTAAGGGGGCGCTCCGGGAATCGGGAGTTGCCTCAAAAATCAGCAAAAAGTTGATAAAATTAAAATATTACTAAATAAGTAAATAGTATGGTATGAAATAACTCTTGTGTAAAATTTTAGATCATGTGATAATGTCATGCGACTGCCAGAGCAAGAGCACTGCGCGTGAGTGAATTTTCGGCAAGCGATAACTCATAGCATGCTTGTCTTAAAATCATGATTCATAAATCAAAACGTAGCCTTTGCGCTCCTTTAGTTGAACATTATTTTTGCTTTTGATTATTTTGTGCGAACTTTTTAAGATTGTAATTTTTGTCGTTTTGAGGTCGGTCTCTGAGCACTAAAAGCAGTGGTATCAGGGTGCAGAACATTATTTTTTCAAAGTAAAAGAATGTTCAACTGCGCACAATGATAGGCTATCTAGCACAATTTTGGGGACGCTCAAATCAAGTAAAAAAAGCTTTTGGTAACTTAAGCAATATTACAAAGTTTTTCAGATAATTGTGAAAATGTAACAAATTGAGCACAGTTTTTGGTTTTCAAGCAAAAGTGGACGTAAAAATTAATCTTGCCGTTTCAAACTTTTTTCGTTTGCTAATTTGTGTCCAAGGATGTAAATCGATGAATTTTCAACAAATTTTTGCTCCATCTTCACACATTTGGCAGCGCCAGTAAAAGTCACAAAATCTGGCAAGTTTCCAAATATTTTGATATTGATATCAAATGAAAGCCCACATCATTCTGAGTAAGTTTACTTCTTGACACAAGTCCGAATTCGTTAGTTGAAAAAAGTTATGGCCCAAAACCTATATATATACACACACCTTATCTTCCAATGTGGGTTCTTGATATCCGAATCTTTCCTTAATGGCTTTCAAAAATTTCGGTTCTTCTGGCTGCACATACGCAACGTTTTTCTTGCCAGGCATACTGTGAGAGTCAGAGCTGCAATATTTCCACCTAGGCTAGAAAAAATTGTACCTACAACAGAAGCAAACAATTTCAGGACTAACCGACATTCATGCGCATATACTTGCTAATGCTAACAACCGTTTGTTTGTCCCGCTCAGTTAGTGTCCATTCACACAATATGCGATCAAGAAAGGAATTCCCGCATACTTTTAACACGGGGATGGAGTAGGATCTTGCACCGACATTTTAAGGTGGTAGTGTCGCCAAAGCAGTTTTGCTCATAGGTTGCAAAAAGAAGCCTTTTTGCTTTGAAATTGTACGTTCACTGAGATACTAGTAAAATGCCATATGGTGTCAAATAAATACTACCAGACTAGTGTTTGGCCGATACCCAAAAATACCGATAACCGTTACCGATACCGATACCGATAAAAAAATACCGATACCGATACCGATACCGATATTTTCTATGAAATGTGTATATACGTACATAGGTACCATGAACTGTGTTATGTATACAGACAGACATACAGTATTTCCGCTGACTCTACATACACATTGTGTTGTTGTATGTGAATGTTATGGTTGTATGGGATGTATGTAGGGATAATATAGCATAAACTTGTGGTTGGGTGGAAAGATCCCCACCAAAAAATTCGTCCCAAGCAGTTGGAGGGGTCAGTCCTAGTCGGAGAAAAACAGAGTCATACATTCATGATCCCGGCCCGGCGTGAACAAGTTTTTGACCATGCGTCTTTATCTTATTGAGTCTATGTATTTGTAAAAATGGCAGCGCCGCTCAGTGGTTCTAATGTCAAGATTGAAGAATCGAATTAAGAGCGATTAGGGCCACATTACTCCTACCAGCCCAGCAGTATATCCCCATGGAATCGGTAAATGGGTATATATATCACAGTTGTGGGCAAGTAACAGGGGTCCGTCGTCTTTGTTAGGCATGGTACCATGAGGGGTGCTCCCCCCTTTTCCGGATGTATAGGATAATAGTCATTGTGGAAGTGATAGTTATTATTCTCCTAGAAGCCACAACGTTTAAGGGCACTGTAACGAACATGAGCACCGCACCTGAGGGCTGAAACGCCACAGGATATATACTTATTTATCAGTGGGTCACCTCACCTGTACCTTTTTTATTTCTGAAAAATGGCCATTTTTGATAAATTTGTAGCGATATTTGCTTAAATTGTATATAACCAAAAACTTTAAAAAAAGCAACTTCTTCGCATCAGCAAGGTAAAGATTGCATCAGTTTGGGAGACGGGGTGAAAATGGCATTAGTATCATCGAAGATGAAAGAGTCCACTCAGGGGGGGGGAAGAAGGGGTATTAAAAACTGTACTGCTGTTACTCTTTTGAGTAAAAATAGTCCTGAAAATATTTACGCCACAGTCATAGCATAGT